>VZRI01014143.1:478413-592419 GCA_013397515.1 Upupa epops | reverse complement strand
ACCTTGATACAGTAGGGCGGCTCGTCGAAGGTAACCAGCATGTACCTGTCGCCGCGGCTGGCCGGATCCCGGGCCCGCAGCTGCGGAGAGAGCGGAGATAAACGGCGTGAACGGGCGATGTGGGCAACTGGGGTGGCAGCGGTGGCGAGGGGGCCCCTTCAGGCCCCGCACTCACCTTCATGAAGATCTCCACAGCGCCCTTGGCGATATCCAGGTAGCTAGTGCCCAGATACGCCCGCTGGTTCATGGATGCGGACGTGTCTATGAGGAACAGGAGGATCGGCATGGTCCAGGCAGAGCCCCGGCCCGCAGGGCTCCCTGCGGGGCGGAGGGACTCGCGGGAGGGGGGGGGGAGCGGCCACTCGCTCGCTCACTCGCTCCCCCTGGCCGCCCACTGCTCCGGCCGCGGCCCTGGCGGCGCGTTACTGAGCGGCGGCGCTCGCCGAGCCTCAACTTCTCTTCCCTGAGCTCCCACCAACACCATGTGACTAGCGCGCACGCCATTGGCTGACAATTATACATACATTTGCATATTCATGTAGGGAGGAGGGCCCAAGGAGACGGGGGGGTGTAACGAGGAAGGCGCCGCCGCGGCCTCTGGAGCCGTGCACGCGCGCGCGCACCTGTCACTGCGCTCCGCCCCTCTGCGGGGTTCCCCGCCCTTCGCCTCAGGGGCCGCCCCTCCCCGGGGCCCAGGAGAAGGGGAGCAGCCGGTGTTGCAGCCGCCTTACGGGTCCCGTCTGTTACCCGTCTTGCTGGCGTGGCCGTGTCCCGCGGCTGAGTCACCGCAGGGCCGCGCAGCCGCCCTTAGCGCCAGCCGTTGCCTTACACCTGCCCGCTGAGGCCTAGCCTCGGCACGGCCGCAGGATAGGGAGGGGACTGAGGGGAGTCGGCAGGAGCTGCTGGTTGGCCCCGGGAAACTGAGAGAGCAAGGTAGCTTGGCTAATCACCTGGTGACATAATCGACCCCATTTGTGGGCTTTAGAGGTTTCACTTAAGCACTAAATCCCGAGCCCTCTGCTTGTGAGTGTGTTCCAGTCAGGTCATGTCCATTTCCAAAGGCAGAAGCTGGATCAGGGTGTCAGCACCATCTGTACGTGCTCCCCTGTCGCCTCACTACCTGTGTGAAAGCAAACTGAAAAGATATAATAATACATACCCTGTTTTATTTCCTATCTCAGGAGGGATAAAGGTGTTCTGCTCAGAAGATAAAACCTGAGGCCTTACAACAGGCCCCTATACCCACAGGCCCGAGCAGCTATTACTGACTAGAACTGGGTAAGTGGAGTGAGACTGAGGAAATATTTAGCATTATGTCTGGTCGTGAATGTTTGTTTGCTTCCAGAATTGAGTCCAAAGAACACAAAAGCAGCACAGTCAACATTAATCTTAATTTAAAATAATAATTAAAAAGCTAATAATATTTTCCAGTACTTCTACATTCAAAAGGTTTTTCCACAGATTGTTGTTGCCGTTCACTTGAACAACAAGCAAAGAGTCAGTTGTCATGCTTGTTTTGTGGAGCATTTGGACAATACTGATTGTTTCCCAACACCACAGGTGTCTTCTAAATTCCCCTTTACAAAGTATTATAAAATATGAATGTTTTGTAAGTGTATCATTGCTTGTCTTGATTAATCCGGCGTAAATTCATTTAATTCAAAGGCACATGTGCCACTTTTGTCACCAAAACCCCCAACATCGGGGGTCAAACTTGGAGGCTCTGTTCTGTTATCCAGGGTCTCTCCATAGCTGCATATGTGAGAGTGCAACTGCGATGAAGGTTTCTGAATTTGAACTGTCATAGCACAAATGCCAGGAGGGATAAACAATTAAATATTTTTACCCAAGTGATTAGTGCACATGAATGGAGCTGAACTGAAAGAAATGGGGTTTGAATCACTATAGATAAAACACAAATGCAGATCCTGTATTTTTGTACTGCTGTACTTTAGCCTGGAAAGACAAGTCCTGCACAGGAATATAGTGCTAAGGACTGAATAGAAACTAAACTATTAGTAGCAGATGCCAACTAATGTCGCTAGGTCCCAGCACTGAGAACTTGACAAGGCCACCTATGCATTTCTCTCACATCAGCCAGATGAGATCAGAGACTAACTTCTGACTACAGCTGACCTCAGGCAATACAAACAAGCAACCTAGAGGCCCTGTGTCCCACAGTGTTCTCAAACCAGAATGCAAAACGATTATATGTTCATACCCTCATCATATTTTTTTCCAGACTGCCAGAACCCACTTTTCTCACATCCAAACATAATATTTAAAGGTCACAATTAAACTCTCTTGTTTCCCATATCAGAGGCTGACCTTTCCAAAGGCGGCAGCAAGCAAGGTTCACATATTCTCCACACTTTTTCTGTTGAGGATTTTGACTTTTTGAGCCTGCTTTTGCTGTACACCATAAAAGCTGGAGTCTAGCAATTTTCTGGGCACAACGTAAAACATTTGTTTAGTTTAATGGGACTTTATTCCTGAAAATAACAGACACCATGCTTGCTAATATGCAGCTAGAGTGAGTGCTTCTTTACTGCTACTCCACACAACTTGTGTTTGAAGTTGACTACCAGGCAGCTGTGACAGCAGACGTGTGTTACATCTATAATGTTCAAAATTTTTTTGGTTTTAAATCAAAATGACACTCATCTGCATTTCTTTAAATGAATGGTTAATTTGTCTCTATAGGGACATCAATAAGAACAGCTATTGAAGATTAAGCTCCCCTACAATTAAATATTTTTAAATACTTCCTGCATAGATATTCTGTCCCTTAGTAAAAAAAAAAAAAAAAAAGAAAGTATTACACTGGAAAAAAAAAAAACCTTACATCAAATTCTGACAAAACAGATCAGTGGTATTTTTCCCCTGTTCCTCGTCCTAACACAGCTTAGCCTCTAAGCTGTTACCTCTTAACAGGATTTTAGCTCTAACAGTCTTCCTTTCTTCTTAATGCTTTCATATTGGTTTATCTGTTACCTTTTTATCAGCTAGCTACTCCTTGACTCAAACAAGAAATATGCCTGTGAAACACTGGCCATGCTTCTTTAGGCACTGAGAATGCTCAGCTTTTTACTGATTAGCCATCTGATTTTGGGGCACACTTGATACCTTAATCAGAAATTACCTACTTAAAATCTGGATAAACAGATAAACCCTTCAAACCTCCCTCTGCTTTTGTGTCTCCCTGTATGTGTTTATTACAGCTGCCCTGGTGACTTTCCTGCTTGTTTTAAAAGGCTTCAGACCAGAGCAAGACTGGTCACTGCTAAATCATTATAGAAATATAGATCAATCCACTGCAGCAGTTGGGAGTAATTATCCCTGTCATACAAATTAAAAAAAAAAAGAGGGGAGGGCTGCCACCAGAACTCAGGCACTTGCTTGGCACCACACAAACACAATTTTCAGCACCACAGTGGGAATTTAGAAGTTTTTAGCTCTTGGACACATCTATACTATCCCTTTCAGAAAGATGAAGTCTCTTATTTACACAGAGAATTTCTGTACAGATGAACTCCATTATGAAACACAATGTGCTTAGTAATTTCTCTTTCATAGCTCCAGCAATTATATGGCAGAGCAGGAGTACAGTTATTTTCAATATGGCATAAGATGAGCAAATTCAAATCCTTTGGCATTGCATGCTGTATTAGGGCTAAACATTCTCATCCATCAGCAGTTAGCTGCTCTTAAATCAGACACTAGAAAATGCCAGGCTGCTTCTCCCAGTGTGTCACACAGACCCTTTTTAAAAAAAAAGAAAGCAAACCTGTATTTTCCAGTATATTGCTCCAGCAGTACAGGGTCTTTTTTTTTGCAATTTTGTAATTACACAGCAAACTTCCACAGAGTTGTAACTCTCTCCTTAAAGAATTCTTCCCCGTTCACTTGCTCTGTCTCCTTTCTGCAATCAGTCCACAAAAAGCAAGAGAAAGTTTGGGAGTCTAATCCAAAACTCGCCTTTCTGCTGCCCGCATTTGCAGACTAGAGAAGAATAACAGAAGCTGAGATGTAAATCCCACATTATTACAGGCCATCAGACTTTGTGTATGTCTCCCATTTTGATACGCACCTGAACTTCTTTTCACGGGTTTCAGTGAATTCAAGAATTCCATTTTCAGCTAAAGCATAAGAAATAGACTATAGACACATGCTCTGACTGCAGTGTGGTTTCTGTTGATTTATTGACTGTGCATAAATACTACAGTATAACTGTCATATTTAACCACAAAAAAAGAAAGCTGTATGCTCAAGAAAATAATTCAAGGCTATTTAGAGATTTTTTTCACCTGTCTTCCATGCACTTTAGAAAAAGAGAACTGTCAGCAAAGGAGCAGAGCCCAGTCCTTTGATGCACGGGGTACTTTTCCTCTTGCTGTAAAATTTTTATGCGAGCACAGCTAAGACTGCCCATGGTCCAAAGGTGAAAGTTAGATCACTGTAGTCTGTGTAACAGCAGACTCAGTTTAATTTCCATTTTGCTTTTAAAGTCCAGTGAAAAGGGGCTAAGGAAGCAATTGGTTGCCTAAGATGGTGGTTCATTTTGCAATAATAGAAGATAAGCAAAAATGTGGCAAAATGTCTTCCAAGAGACAAAATTAATTCATGAAGCAGCACTTTGAAGAGCAAAACAAGCTGGGACAAATTTCCAGACAGTCAAGGCTTTCCATATGAATCCATGTCAAAGTCCAAGACTCTCTCCAAAGAAGAAACAATGTTCAGAATAAAAGTTTGGAAAACATTCTGGCTACGAAAAGATAACTGAAACCCTCATGGTAAATTTTGCAGACTGGACAAATCAGTGTGAAGATGAGAAAAAGCCATTAAAATCATGCACAACCTACGCATATGCAGGGAAATACAAAACTGAAAGTGCATGCTTTGCTTTAGCCTATTCTTTTAATCAAACAGCAAATAACATCAGACTAACAGAGTGGGTCCCCGTATGTCCCACAAATTCTCATAACAAAAAAGACATCAGAGCTTGTTTGGGGCAGGAGGGGAGTGGGGAGGAAGGAAAGAGAAGGATTTCCGGCTGAGACTCACACAGGTGGTCACAGCCAGGGGCAGCAGGGACTCATGGGGTGTGGATGCTCCGATCTGTAGGTGCATTTGAATTGATAGTCAGCCAAGAACTGCTCGAAATCCCTTGTTACTTCCCTTTACTGGTCTTATGCTAAGTGATGGTAAGCTATACCTGGGAATTGGGCCAAAACTGCTTGGGATCTTTGAATGGAAAAAAAATAAAATCCAGATTATTTTCCTTGTGGAAAGCAACAATATGAATTAAATGAATGTGCAGAGTAGCAGGATTTGGATTTCATTACATCCTATAAAGACATATTCTGAAGAAAACTACATCCTTCTGCCTGGGTTTCTGTGAGGAAGAGTCATAAATGCAGTGTATTGTTACCAGAATTAACACCTGAAAACACACATTTTTTAATGAACTGAAACCAGAAGAGACTGGTTAAGAAAGTAATGGTAATAGTCCAGAGAATATAGATTCATGCCATCAAGTGAGAAGTCAACACTGCTTGCTTGAATACCTACTGGAATATATTTTATGACAAAGAATACTTGTGTTGGATAGGGACCTGCTCTGAACTGACAGGAGTCATCATAAAGGGAAAGTCATGCTTGACTATTTAATTTATGGACGCTGTTACAATTTTTTACTACGTATGTGGCTTGACTGCAACAGAAATTCTCCCTCACGGAGTTCGAAGTGTCTCCCACAGAGAGTTTATCTGACCTGACCATGCACTCTAAATCCTGCTTGTGCCTCATCCAAAGAGGACTGAGCCCTGTTAGAAGCCCCAGCCCTCTGATTTCAGCTGGGCAAGTCACTTTTCAGCCCTTGGCATCTTTTCACTTCACTGGGAACACCCACTATCACCCTCTAGCATGGCACCTATCATGGAACATCACTCCATGGAACGTTAACTCTGTGCTGAGAGCACGTAAAGTCAAGTTACAGGTCCCAAAAAGGAAATCCCTGTTATTTAGGAATGAGTATTAACATTTCCAACATAATCTTGAAAGATCATCATCTTACTGAAATTGAGCATTTCCACAGCATCAGTACATATATTTTATCATGGTGCAGTTGCCAAAGAAACCCTTGAAGCTTCTACGGAAAATGCTGTGCAATAAAAGCACTGCATTTTACCATAAGCATTTTACTCAAAATACTGTTTCCTCTACAAAGGAATTCAATCTTTCATCCTAATGACTATTTGTCATTGAACAGTTATAGATCTGAACAGAATTATCTACTTAGAACACAAGCTTTGATACTATATGAGCTCTCACTGGGTCTGCTAAAGACCATCACCAGCATTTTCCATAGGTACCTGGCCTTCCAACCTTGGGTTCCACAACTACACAGGGTTTATTTGGGGTTTTTTACTGTTTTTCAAAGATCTTTCAAAACCATGCCAAGCCCTCACAAAAGAGGTGAGTGAAACCAACCTTGCCCTGCAGTTCTTGCAAGTTAATTTCAAACATGACCTAATGAGTGTATGGTAATAAGACAGCAAGGCAGAACAGAAGGGCCGAAGCTGCGTTATTGAGGTTTCAAAGAAACTCAACAAAAGTGAGAATAAAACAAAGATCCTTTCATTATTCAATTATTTCTTTTCCAGTAAACAATGAGGAAGAGTAAGAAAAGGCTCATCTTCTGAGGTATCTGGATGAAACAGTTTCCAGGAAGAGTATAGGCAGGGACACAACCTTGTCTTGCACAACCAGCTCTCTGTGTAGTGGCATAAAAACAAGGAGATGGCAGGAGCAGGCAGCATGGTGCAGCAGTGTTGCCAGCAGCACAGGCCAGATAGGAAGTCCAAAGAACCAAACAGCAGTAAGCAAGAAATAGGTGTGCAGAGTCTTGAAAAGTCAGCTCAAATGCAGCGGGGTAGGAAAAAAATGCACATGGTAGAAGAGCTACGTGACTTTGTCAGGCTGAAGTGGCACCAAGGTATTCCTTGCAGATGCTTGTGCCTAAATCTGAGGATATATGCATTTGTCTTTCTCAGATGGAGTATTCCTAACAGATAAGAACATAGAATTTAAAATGAAAATGTGCTTTCTTATACACCTTTGATTTTAAGGTTTGCGCACAATAGATGATACTGTGCTTATTCTGGACTGAGGAGAAGGAAAAAAAACCTCGTGTCTCTCTGGAGTCGTTATCTTTGTTCCTGTTTAGCACTGCTGACCTTGCTCAGTACAGACTGAATTACTGAACTTCCTGATCTCTTGGGTCCCTATTTTGTCACTTCCTTGCACTCACTCAATTTTGTTTATAAAGTTTGAATGTTTGTTGGCAGCAAAGGAGAACTTCATATACCTATGTTTACTTGCTGTATGTTGTATGCTGTAATCTCGAACTGGAGAGGGTTACAAAAACAAAGATTTCTCTTCCTTTCAGAAACTTTTGGCAATTTCCAAGAGCTGAAACCTAATTATTTTGGCACAAAGAGGCACCAAAGAATCTTACAACTATAGCATTCCTGTATAAGGTTTCCTTGACACTTTTGTCTGAAAGGAATAGGGAGGATTAATAAAAAGCCTACATTTATCTTTCATGAGACACAGAACAGCTTCACTACAAGAAAAAATTAAATAGACAAGAGCTCTTCAGGTTAGAAAAACTGATGACTACAGAGGGAAAGGATAGCAATCTATAAAATGCTGAATGGAAAAGGCAAATACAGAGTAATTGTTCACTTACTTTTACAGTACAAAAGCTGAGGGGGCATCCAAAGTCATTAAGCAGTAGGTTTAAAACAAACACATCCCAAAGGAAGTACTCTTTCATACCATCCATAATTGCATCATGGCAGTCTGTGCCTCAGGATGCTGAGGAGACTGAAAATGGATTTTTAAAGTCATTAAACAAATTCATGAGGCAGTGTGATCAACAATAAATAAACACTGTAGCTTAGGTGATACTTTTGGTTTTCAAACCCTCACTCAGCTACTTTCCAAGATTCAAAGGTGATACCAAGTCAAAATGATTCCATATGTGGCCTTCTTCTTCATTGCTCAGCATCTGCTGCTGCCTGTTTCTGGAAACAGCATGGCAGTTCCTGTTTAGTGCTGAGCAACAAGGCTATCAGTGACGATCAGCAAACTGTTCTCTGCAAACTTCAGTTCAACTCTTCTCCATCTTTGAGTGTACTTCCTCTGAGGGCAAGAGATGCTTCTGGCAGAGATTTGCAATCCTCTCTTTGCCCTATTTTCCCTAGAGCAACCACATTTATAATTGCACAGAGAGAGATGATTGCATTATATGGCAAAGTGCAAATCTCAGATGAAGACAAAGAAAATGTAAACCCTATGTTTTAGTCTTTAATCATATCCTCTGTTCCTCATATTCAAAAAGGTAGAACCTACAGTTTTGATCATTCTTGGTCAAAAAGCTCCCCAGTCCTCAATAATTTTGTAACATCTACAAGAAGACACAGCAACCAAACAACTGCTCTTCATAGCCAAGCAAAAATAAAAATCTACCTCAGAGAGCAAAGAAAAACAAACAACAAGAAGAAATAGAAAATCCACCCTAAAGTCACTAATTTAGGTAAAAATAATAATGGCAATAAATGATTTTATACAAAATATTTATATAAGAATTTCCAATTATGGATGGAGGGGATTGAAATAAAGAGTTTAGACAATATAGTACATGAAGTAAGTATTAGTTAATAAGTAGTTATGGTAAAGTGGTGATGTTATTCTGTGGCAATTAGACAATTTGTAATATCAAAGACAGGAGACATTTTGAAAAATAGGTAACAGGAACTTCATTGTGATGAGGATCAGCCTTACATGTAAGAAACAGGCTTCAGCCAATTTTGTGGTTACTGGTTCATAACAACTCAGTCTCCAAAAAGTCAGAAGTTCATACCGAGGAAGACTACTGCCTTCCTTCCAGGGACCCCAGCCCACACCACCAGGTGTTATTGCATGAGTGCAAGAAGACCTATGATAATGAGTTCCTAGAACTGATTTTAGTAACTCAACCCATATCTCAGAAACTTAATGTATATGTAGAAGACCTATGATAATGAATTCCTAGAACTGATTTTAGTAACTCAACCCATATCTCAGAAACTTAATGTATATGTAGAAGACCTATGATAATGAATTCCTAGAACTGATTTTAGTAACTCAACCCATATCTCAGAAACTTAATGTATATGTATGCTTATGTCTTTGTGTATGAGAACATCCAGTATAACCACAACAAACTTGCTCTTCAGTGCACACGTTATGTGGAGTGATCCTCTGTGTTGCCCAACGCTGCAATAAACATACCTGCTTCTAACTCTTTGTGAGTTGGGGGCTTATTTCCACACATCATTACGACTATGCCCAACTTTTTTTTTTTTAAAAAAAACTATAATGGTACTGACATTAATTCAAAGAATTTCAGAACAAGGTCAGAAACATTTTCAAATTTTAATTGTTCCCTAATCAGCTAAATCCATTGTGCTTGCAAGGAAAATCCAACTGAACTGAGATTTTGTGCCAGCTATTTCCCATGGCACAACATGCTTATTCATAACCCCAACATTTCTCTAGCCTCACAGCTTCCCCAAGCCAAGAACAGGTAGCTTGTCTCTTCCCAACACCCCCACCCCCACCCTCCCCAGCAGCCCACTTCTGTCTTCCTTCTGCAATCTCCCCTTTCCTCTCAAAATACACATCTCTTTCTCCCTCATTTTACCATCCAGCAGCAAGCTAAAAAATAGAGGAGAAAGGAGAAAGAAAAGAGAGGGAAGCTGACATGGCCAGTGATCAGTGCTGACCTCAGATTTTACATACATACAAGAAAGGAAACAGAAATACAAAAGTCTAGCACTGTGAAAATCTGTGATGAGCTACTGATAACTCAAGGTTTCCAGAGCACTTATATTCTCAGCTTTAGGGCTAAACAAAAATTATAAGACAAGTGGCACACTTGCACTAAAGTAGAGGCTGGTCCTAAGTTGTTCAGTACCCCTACTAACGTGGTTCTCCCGGAAAAAGGACACAGTGCTGTGCTCTTCAACGATTAGTATCTTGGTATCAGTGCATTGGAGTTTCCTACTAAGAGTTCACAGTTCCTTTGTGCTTCTCCAAGATGCTCTGTTCTCCTTAGTGCTCACATGTGTTAAGGAAAACAGAAGAGATATTCAAATGGCAGGTCAATGGATATATGGAAGCAAATTAAAAAAAAAAACACTTTGAAAAGTAGTCAGGGACCAGAACTAAAAGAAGCAGAGAGAGAAGCATAGTTCTAACAAGGTTCCTGTTGTTCTTTAAAAGTGCCAGAATTACACTAAAAACCTAATAAACGGAACCCATAAATTACTTTCTAATGCACATAAGAGGAGCTTACATGAATCGTGTCCCAATGAACTACAATCACTTGATAAAACTAAAATTGCTATAAAAATAGAAGCTACCTTTGGAACTCTAAATAGAGTATTTAGCCACCAGAATGCTTGAAAAATAGTAAATCATAAAATAATGGTGCCTTAAACCTTTTGTGCCTTGAGGCACAACACTTCAGAATGGTGACAACAAAGGAAAAACTAGTCTCAGCCTTCCAAAGAGAATTTCCATGAGGCACAGACATGTCAGTTAATAGGCTTTGACTGTGAGCATTTTAGCTCTAGGCTCCTGCACTTTGAGCTTAATTATTGGTAGTATCAATCACTTGAAGCTTGAAGCTCCAGATGAACTCAGGAAGATGAGCAGCTGATCCCAGTCAGAGTCAGGCCTATCTCCTTTCAAATGGTTAATCAGAGGTATCAAAGGAAATTAATCTACCGAGGGTTTGACAACCAGAGATCATCTGTAGTAAGAGAGGACAACAAGACCCTAAATTCAAGGATACTGCCTGCATCACTGGTAGAGAAAGAAACAGAAAGCAGACTTTTGTTCTGATAGTGATACCCAAACAGCCCTCCACAACCTGCAAACATGGAATATGTGGAGAGCTTGGAAGGAAAGTACACTAAAATTAAAGCCCTGCTGCATACCAGGTGCAACCATAATATTTTTTGTTACACATTTACTATTTTTAGACTAAAGCAACAACAGGTATCTTACTTCAAACTTGCTTGTAGAGACTCAGAAAGCTGCTCTGTGAAGATGGTGATGTGGCAAACAGTGGGCAATAAAATCAGGTAGGGTATAGTTCCAGCCACACCAAGGAAAACTGCTGTACTCACTGCAAGTATAACATAGATACTCTTGCAGTCAGTGCAAGTCTTTAACAAAGTACCAAATCAGAATCTTACCTTTCTCAGTGTTTCTCTTGAAACTCTATACAGAGCTGTCTGTGTGCAAACATTATACTCAGCTGCTCCTTTTCCCAGTAGATAGGCAGAAGAGTGCTCTCTAATTTCAGAGACCAGGTCTACACTATACCTCCTGCCTCAAAATGGAGGTGACCTAACAACATTAAAATGAAATGAGTCTATCTAAGAAATGTGACACTTTGTGGACAATGGACCATAGGAGGTTTCTACCTGGTCTTTTACTGAGGTTTATTTTTCTCAGCTGAATCATTAGTTTTACAGAGGTACAGAACATACACGTAATTTCAGCAAAGCATCTGTCAGTGCTCATCCTACCTCCTGCCAAAATCCACTTAGGAGTGTCTAAACAAGCTTAGTAAAAATCCAACCAATAAAGCAGAATGGTTCTGTCATAACCAGGTCTTCCCACACACTCTGCATTCATCTTAATTTTTATACACAAGAATATGCAAATTTCTTGTGACATGGACTAGAAATTGCTTCTGTTTTGTTTCCAAAAGACAACAGAGGGCTTCAGAAGCAGTCACTGTGTCATGTATGCCATAAATCAAATTTTAATAGACAATAGTGGAAAAAATCCTGAATCAAGAAGTAATGCAACAAACACACAGGGAAACTCATCCTTCCTCTAAAAACATTATTGTTTATCACTGCCAAGGTCAATGAAACTATAAGCAAATGGCTTCAGCAAACCCCACAGATTTACACAATATGATACTGCACATTATTTGCTCTGAAGATAGCTGAAGAACAATTAAAATCAGGCCTCAAATGCAGCAGCTGATAAATAAACTCAGTGGCCAACCTGCTACTCCTCCAATTCATTTCCTTTCCTTATGAATCCTGGGATGGAGTAACAAACATGTCAATTTTCAGAAAACTCAGTGGAGAAAGTATATATTTTTGGCCCCAAAGGCCAGGCACAATTTGCTACTACCTCGAAAGGACACAAATTTCGTCCAGTGGCTTAAGCCTTCTCAGATCTCTATCCAAAATCCTGCAGATCAAGCAAAAGAGGTCCAGTTAAACCCAAATATGCTAGACTGGAAGAAGCACTCTATAACTATACTTATGGGTATATCATACAGCTCTGGTAATAATTAGATTATTAGTTAGTGTGAAAGTTAAGTCTTTCATACCTCAGCAAAAACTAAGGAGTAGAGCACATCAGCCAGCAAGCCAGCCAGAGACACACACTGACAATTTCCTATTACTTGCATACTTGCCAATATTTTCATTTAGTGACGAATTTTAATCCAACTGCTAACAGTCATGTAAACTAGCTGACATCCAGTGTGTTTCACATGGTGTGTTTTAGTCTCACTCACTAAGGGAGAAATCAAAGTCTAATCAGTAGGAGCCAAAGGCACTTTTGTGACTGAAAATCACCTTGGCTGCTGTGTGCCTCTTTTTCTTCATCATGAAGGATAATTTTGAATATTGGTCACCAGTCTGGTTTGTTTGTCTGTTTGTTTGTTTTAATGTTATGCTTCCTGCCTTTTTAATTTAAATTAGGTGACATTTACAGTCTAGTCTTAAATGGCTTACACTGGACAATACAGGGAATATAAGGCAGAAATAAGAGCAGAACCTCTGTTTCCTTAAGAGTCGGGAGCTTTAACCACTCCAGCTTTGCCTCTCTTACTGCAATAGTAAAGTATAAATGCAGGCAGTTACAGATTATATGATCCCAGCTTTCCTCTTTTGTTGTTGCTCATTCATCCTTTTTATGTAACTGTTGCTTTAGCTGTGAAAACCATAGGGTCAGCTTGACACTAAACTGTATCATTGGGAAGAGTCCTCCAAAGTGTGGGCAAAGCATAAAAGATTGCCACCCATTTTCTTTGTTTTTATGTGGAAGTGTATTGGTAACATTCTTCACTCTGAATACTTCTGGGAGAGCTTCACTCCGAATACTTCTGCAACCAAAATTACTGAGATTGTGGTGTAATAAGGAAATTATGTAAATAAATGCCAGAGCCTTGCTAATGACAGTCCATAGGGCAAGAGTAAGGTGAGACAGAAGTGCTGCTGTTTTCAGTAAATTCAGGAATCTGATTTATCTCTCATATTGCTACAGTTTCAGTATTTTTACTTTATTTACTTTTATTATATACTCCAAAGTATCTCAATTGTACACTATTTCTCTTATCAAAAATTTCTTGTGAGTGTAATAAGAATCTGGTAACTTTATCAGTATTACTACATAAAGTACAAAGAAACTGAAAATAAGGCTACACCAAGTGCAATGTCCATGTTGTCTATTCCAGACTGTACTGTTAGCATTAGACTGGGGAAAGAAGCAACTCAAAGGCTGCACTACGCCAGAAGTTTTATGAGGACCTGTACTTCATTCATGCTGAAAACACCATAAAAAGTAAACTTTTAGTGCAATCAATTGCTTCAAGTAGTCAATAAGTTTGTCAAAATTTTATTTTAGAAGAACATCAACAGTTCTGAGAGTAGGGTCATGACTGATGTATTCCACACTGTATTCCAACAAATTCTAAATTTTATTAAACCAGATATTTCAACCTATCAATCATGCCTTTATTTTCCGACCACTGCAATTGTACCCCAAACTAAACTTCACAAAACCTATGAGAGTGATGTCTTCCTCTAGTGCTCATCATGGCATTTCCTGGTTTCCTCTCTGTGGAACAAGCACAGTCTTCAGAGATGGATCACAGCAGGAAGGGGCCATGCTGCTTTTGGGGCCTGCACCTTATGAAGAGATTTGCAGCTCAGGCTCATGTCACCTCACTTTTTTCCCACTCACTGCTGAGCTGGCACACTGGTGTCTGGGCTGAGGAGGAGGTGAAAAGCAGCATGTGGAAATGCAGTGAAAGCCAGAGCAGGCTGGGCTGATGGCAGCTGGGGAACTTGCAACGCTGCAGTGTTGTGATAGCATAGCGGGCAGTTCCCACAGCAACCCCAGCTCTTCTGCACAGGCAGCACTGGGCTGGCACCGAGCATGTCAGGAAATTTTGAAAGGCATGTTACAAACTTCAAACAGACAGAGATTACGTTTCAGCAGGGTTGTAGCTAGGCATAATTTAGCCTACATCTGCCTCCCCCACCCCCAAAACCCCACCCCCACTGAGTCAAGCCATCCCTTTCCCTGCTGCACTCAGGCTGCATAAATCTGCAACTAAGGTTAAGCAGCAATTCTGCCAATCCCAGCAGACATGCAGGAGCTTCATTGCAATCCTTGTCCCCACTGGCATTTTCATGAGTTTCAAAACACGGTTATATCTGAGAGCTGGTCAACACACACACAAAAAAGTAAATGTATGTGAAATAAATGTTGCTATGTTTGCATTTCAGAATAAATGTAAATTGTACCAGAATAACAAGTGATGTGAATTGAGACTTAGAAATGTGTTGGTACAAGCCTGTACGTGAAGCAGTGGCAGAACATTGATACAATGACTGATTGTGAATTTAGCTTTTAATGCAGTTTAAATGAGCACTCAATTCTGTACCCTTTAATCACAAAGCAGCATTTTGCCTCATGAGTAGTCAGCTGTAGTTCAATAAAAGAAGTATCACGGTAATGATGTCTGCCCAACAGGAACAGGCAAAGTAGGCTGAGGCCTCCAAAAAACCCCAGATCAAAAACATTATTTGAAAAATGAAATATTAATATGGGCAAGGCTTCCAACTAAACGTTTCCTTTGGTATTTGCTCAAGTGAATGTTACACCTCTAGTGGCAGCAGAAGCGAATTACTTAGCATAATGACTACTGAAAATTCAGGCTACAGATAAGCAGTTTCTACATCTCAGAGATAGGTATGTACATACCAAATTGTGTGTCGTTTTTGACAAATGAAACCTTAAATCCCCATATTGGCAATTCACATTTTTCAGAGCCTGAAAGTCGAGTGAGAGACATGAGCAGGCTTTTCCAAGTTAAATACTGTCATTTGTCCAAATAAAATGAAAGAACATAGGCTCACACACAGTATTTGGATGTGCCCATGGCTTCTGCTGAAGTTACCAGATATGCCCACCACCTCCTCTCAAAGGATAGCTTGTTATAAAAATGCTAATGAACAGCTTGTCTCTACAGAGACATAAGAAAGCAAACTGCACCATACAGCTGAGCAAGGAGACACACTGCTCTGGAGGGAGGCATATGGCAAGACTGGTTTAACTGTGACAGTGCTGGGAGTCTACTTGTGGACATGCACCTCCTCCCAAACCCAGCTGTGTTGACAGCAGGGTCCTCCCTCAGCCTTCCCAGAGGCTGGTGAGCATTACTCTGCAATAGGATACCACTCCTCTGAGCTGGATATACTTGTTTGAACACTCCCTAACCTATTTCAGTGAAAATCAGCTGGGCCAACAAACTCTTGTTAATTGAATTGTTAGACCATTGTTGCAGACATTTTTTCTTCCTTGCAAAGCAAGCTCCAGCAACTTCCACTCCCCTAAACTTTGGATATGCTTTGGTTCCACATCCCTCACCACACTGGTCTACAAGGTAGTAACCTTGTGTATTTTTATAAACCTAAGTTGTCATCTGGGTTTTTTTTAAGGGGGGGCCTTCCCTGCCCCTGATTCACTTAACTAAATGTTACAGTCTGTGCCAACATGCAGAGGAGATGACATGGTGTTGAGAAAAATGGCCAGGAAGTCCCTACATTGAAACTATCTTCATGATCAAAGTCTACAGGAAACCACAGTGTGATACTCCCTAAACCCCATTAAAATCTGGCCTTTCATAAACGACATGACTCAAGTAATTCTACAGTCATCTCACCAATGATCTCAATCTCATTGGTGTCATGCTCTCCAGATTCACTAAACTCAGTAGCATCTTCACTATCAAGAATGTTTGGCCTGGAGATTCAGGTAGTAATTCAGAATGTGGCTGTTGCTGAGTTGTACCCTCCTATGCAGAGTTCAACATATGCTGATGGCTTGTAACATCTTCACTCAAAGGGGTCACAAGACGGAGAAACAAAATCTAATCATTATGCAAATCAAATCCAGGTAAGATCTGCGCTGATTGTATCCTTTTCAACTCAGTGGACACAGATTAGCTGCACTGTAGCTTCTCAGTCATTGGTGGCAGCAAAGCCCAAATCCAGAAGCTTTTGAACTTTCAGGTCAGAGATCAACTCTGGCCCACTTGTCTCCCTCAGTCTCTCTGCAGCACGTTTGCAATGTACCAAAGGCTGCACAAACCAAGCACAAGAATATCTGCTTGGCAGCATTGACAGGTTCTTGTTCTTGACATCGAGCCTTTTTAAATCCCTCGTCTTTGTCCTGCTGACCATAATAACAAACAAGTTCAACAAGAAAGATGAGTGGTTTCCAGAGTAATTCCCAGCAGAACTTCATTAGAGAGCCTAGTGCCATGGTCAAGAAACAGTGTGCAATGTAGAAAGCCCTTTACAGAGAGGCCAGGATCAGAAAGAGAAGGACAAGTGGTACTTATGGACAACTTTTCTGAACAAATCTAAATATCAGAGTAGGTGTCTCCTAATGCAATAGCAAAGCCATTAGTGAGGCTGCCCTTCCTCCCCTCTGTATGCAGCATAAAGCCTTAATGAGCTGCACACATAGAACAATTGAGAGGCAGAGGTGTAAAATAGGTTGTATCAAGTGCCGCTTTTAATAAGATTTTGATAGCAAAGATTTTTATGTTAATCTCTAAAGAGTTTGCTTTGGTAACGTTTAACTGATAAGCATATAATCTAGTTTTAATTTAATCTCTGCAGGTGTTTCCCAATGGTAAATGTTAAATTTTTATTGCTTCCTTAGGCAGTAATAATAGGGGACATGCCTGCAAGGCTCCTACTGTCTATTTGTAAGTAGATAGCACTATATTTTATAATCGCTGTAAATTTGACAGGATAGCCTTTTACTTTTGAGATAGCATTATAAATATGTGTCAACACTAAAGTAAGTATCTTTTGAAGGAAAATGAAATAGAGTTTTTATTAGAGGTTTAATGAAACAGCTGCAACTGCTTATTTATAAGATATGTATGCACACATCATAGAAAGAAGCAGAAACCCATGCTGGGTTTGTAGCTTTCTGATGAGCAGGACAATGTAGATTCTCAGCAGGGTCCTGCAGATGATGCAGAAATAGATCTTACACTTCACAAAGATGATGACTGTCTATAAAACTCAAATGTTTGCTCTCCCTGAGGTTTCTAAATGATTATAGGTACCATACTGTCTAAGACTCAATTAGGCTTCTTTCATACAGCTTCATGGAGCAAACTGTCTGTCAGGAACTTCCATAAGGCACGAAGCACAAGAAAATGAAACCTGGTATCTGTCTGAAGTGTCTGTCTGTACATACTTTGGGCAGGAATCATCAGTACTAGGGACCTGAATAATCACTTAGATCTTACACTGGCTTTGCTCTCAAGAACTAACACACATGTTTACTTTCACTTTTTTACTTATACTATTTTAAAGACAGCTATGTTTTAGGCTTATTTTTCTCAATTTATTTAGTCTGCTCTGCAGCAAACATCTCAGGGACCCATCAGCACAGGCAGAGTGCTGAGCTAAAGGATTTCTAAAGTGGAACTGGCTTGCCAGCAGCCAGTGCAGAGCAAGGGCAGAGATTGCTTCAAGTTGCCTTGTACGGGCATGCCCTGAAAGGGATTACACTTTAACAGAGCTCCAGATATTTCCTCAACGGTGCTTTGATATGTGGCTCCCAAGGTCCACATTATTAGTCATAAAAACAAACAGTCTAACCTCTGACACAAAAAAATACACACTGGTTACATGTAGNATCTGAAAAGCTGCCACATAAGCAAGACAAAAAAGCTCACGTTTATTGGTGAATTGAAGTTACAAGTACAGCTTGGACAGTTTAGGTTGAGCAATTCTTGCTTATCTTATAAGTCAGAACATGTACACTGCTTTACAGCATTAGTTTGAATGCAGTGTTTTGTTTCTTTTTATAGTGCTTCATAATGAAAAAACTTTTGCAAAGACATTTTTATAGATTGGTATTAATTGGAAAGAAATAGCATTTTCCACAGAGCAAGAAGATAAAAACAACAAAACACAGGTGTGAATGGAAATGCAGATACATGCGTCACTTCATTTCCTGAGTTACTTCAAAGAGGATCTGCCATGTTGTGACATGGAGAAGGCAACTGTCAAGAAAAACAAAGTATCACATTAAAAATAGTCACTAATTAATAGCTAATTGCATTAAGAGCTATCGGTAAGACTTAGATTCAAAATTTCAGCTCTCTCCTGTCTGCACTCTGCTTCTTTTCCTTTCAAACTTTATTTTGTGTGACTGCTTCAGTGAGGATTATTAAAGAAGGCATGCTCATCACCACCCATTTGCAGCCAGCCTCTTCAGCTACACCCCTATCACACTTGAGCAAGTACTAGAAGCACACTGGGCTGTGGTGAACTCACTTCTATACCCTCTGTATCTAAATACCACACTGTATCCCTATGCCATGGCAAATAAAGTAGAATTTTTTGCTAATCATGTATGAAAGCTACACAAATCAAGCAAAACGCTATACTTCTTGTAACTTAAGAAAGTCTTCTCTATGATAATCAGGTTGAGAATCTCCCGTATAAAGCATTTAAACAGATGGATAATCGCCACAGCAACCAAAACCACGACACAGCCATTCAGGAGCATTCCGTATTTGCAGACTCAGTCTCAGGTTTCATACTGCAAGGAGGTGGTATTTTCTCTAACAGAAGACTAGCCAATGCATTTAAGTGACTCACAGTGGTTCCTAAGGTAGGTAAAACATCAGAGGATCAAACATTAGCTACAGGAACACATTTTTTTTAAGCCTCAGATCACACCTGGAAAACTTGTTGCATATTCTTTACTGCTGCTTATGTCTCCTTTGTATCTGTATTTGACTTCTTCCTCATCCATGCTTTTCTCTCAATCTTTTTCCCTGCTTTCCCCAGCATAAGAACTGCAACCTCAAACCACCTCTGATGTCAGAAATAATTAATTGTTCAGGCAAAATCAAGTAGCCTGAGAAGGAGAAAGCAAAAGAAACAATAACTAGTGACAGAGAACTTCTCACAAATTTAAGATAATTGTAGTTACTACCAGTCTCCATCTGCCACACCTGACATGAGCGGTCTACCCAGTTTGTGGCATGTGGGCACATTACACCCTCAGTCATTTTTTCATCCTCCTAACGCACTGAGACTTCTTGACAAGGCAGTGAGAAAAGCAGGACTGTGTCAAGCCAGGTTTCTTGCATGCCCCAAACCAAAAAGTGCAGCACTGGTGAGTTTATCAAGCAGCTCTGTAATACTTTTGCATGGGTCAGTGCCAGTTAAACAGTACTGCCTCATAGGTACCTTTAACAGTGTCTGGAATGGAGCACAATCCCCCTGAAGGGCACATCACTGCACAGTTGTCAGTGATCTCAGGTTTGTGCTCTGAAGCACCAGGCACAAGCAACAAGGATAGAAGAATGCTGACTCCTACTCGTACAAGTTTTCACATTTCATTTGAGTTAACACAGGGCTTTTAAAATAACAAACTAGAAACAAGCTGCAGCAGTAGCTGGGTGGAAGAGGAAGGAGACTAGCACAATTGCAAATTCTCAGCAAGTGGCCTGCAGATGTAAATGGTATTGAAGGCATGATAAAAAAACACAGAACTGAATCCTGAGAAACCTATACAAGAAGACCTAAAGCATGCGTTTAGAGATTCTAAACTTTCTTTGCGAATGAACTGGATAAACTGGAAAAATATCAGCTTGGCTAATTAATGTGCCTCTAAATCTAGCGATTTAGAATTATGCTTTTCCTAATTTGATCATTTATTGCTGATTTGAATATGTCTGCAGCATGTTTATGTCTGGCTGAACCTGAAAGAGGTTTCCCAAATCAGAAACACTTCCAATTTGATTAATGCTCAGTAAATACTTAGCAATTTTCTTAATGTATCCTGAAGGCTGAAGTCTGATAGCCTGCTTACAAAACCCAATTCCTTCAAAACACGTGCTAAACTCTATGACCTGATTCATGCCTGTTAAACAACAAAACATTCTATCAGATTTCAAAGCACTTTCAGACATTCTAATAGATTATAGTTTATATATAATTGTAATGATATGTAATTTGTGGCTTTGTGATTGAACTCTTCTAGCAACTATTTGAGCTGTGGAAGGTAGTGTTTGGTAAAAGGTGATACACACACCTTGGGGAAGTTACAAAATTGAGTTTTGTACTTCATGTCTGCCATGACATGACAGACCAAATAAAGTTCCTGCCTATCCTGGCCTGTTTCACCATGTTATTGTGCAATACCAGTGGCCCATGTGTTTATTTCACCACAGAGGTGTCTCTGTTTCACTGCCGGGCCCATTCTAGTAACAGATTTTGCAATCCAGCTTAGTGGATGGGTTCGTATAAACCTGAATTGTTCACCCAAGTGGCAACAAAAGTATTTCGCTGCATTAATAGTCCCGAAGCTGGGGATTATCTCAGTTGATAGTTAGCTGCGGCTTTTCTTGTTAATTATACAGGGCTTAAAAGCTCAAGTCAGAAAAAACAATCCCAAGGGTTACAGAGGATAAAAAGTCTTACAAAACAACCGCCTAAAGAACGACACTCCACCGCCACAGCTACCCTAGTAGCCCCCTCCCCCGTACCCCAACATGGCGACGGGGCGACTTAGACGCGACCGCAGCTGATGCGACGGGAAAGGGGCGGGGTCCTGTGACGTCTCGCGATAGCGGGCGGGAGAGCTCGGGTCCGCCGCCATCCCGGCAACCACCGCGGTGGCGCTGCCTGCAGTGACGGGCGCAGGCGGCGGGGGGCGGACAAAGGGCCCCGCGCGAGCCGGCACCCAGCGGGTGAGTGAAGGCGGGGGCCGCCGCGCGACACCCCCCACGATGGGGTGGGGGTGAAGGGGGGTGGGGGTTGAGGAGCGAGTCGCCCTCCCCAAGCGGGGCCATGAGGGGCAGCGGCGGCGGCCGCTTGGTGAGCCCCGGACGGGTACCGCTCACCCCCAGCCGGGCTATGCCTGGGGCCGAGGCGGGAGCGGGCGCGGGCCGGCAGTCAGGCGGAGCTTGGGCTCGCTGCGACTGAGGCAGCGGCGTTGGGTGCGGTATCGCCAGGGGCAGGGCCGGCAGGGTGGGGGATGAGGCCGTAAGGGCGCAGCTCCCTCTGCCCTTATCTGTGCTGCTGTTGTTCCTCGCCAGAGAACAAAGAGGATCAATTAAGGGTGCGCGGCTATCGCCATCCTTCTGCCTTGGCTTAGTGCGCGCTGAGCAGCAAACGAGGCTGCCACGCTTGTCGGAGGAGGAAGAGTCTTCTTGGTTAATCTGTGGCATCTTGGTATTTGAGCTCAGCGTTTGAACCCCGTCTGAGGCGGAGGAAAGGCCACATTGCATTAATGAGCACGGTGTACGTTTATAAAATCCAACCAGTTCTGTGCATTAAACAGAGTGAGCAAATAGAGAATGGAGCAGGTATGTCCTTGAAAGTCTTCTGTAGGATTCTTCTGAGCTATAGAGCAGAATGGATCAGAAGCAATGCAGAACTGTTCTTTCATTTTCCTCTGCTTTTCCATGGCTCTTAGTTGAGCTTGAATATATTTTTGTTTCTGTCACCTTTCCAGCATTTGAAAAATGGAAAACAATAACGCGTTCCTAATAAATTTTGCTGTTGGTATCAGCATGATATATGCATATGTAGTCATCCATGCTAATAGGTAACGCTCTGAGACCATTTAATTTTACATCATCCTGAAGACAGTTACTAATTACATTTCTCATCACGCTGTAGAGAAGTAAACAGTAGGATATTTAGGCCCAGCTTTTGAAAAGTGTCAGAATAGCTCTGCAAGTTTAAACGTGACTGTCCGCCTACTTCAACACCTTGCAGAATACGTGCCTTCATAGATTAGCAAACTGAAGTGAGGTTAACCAACTTGCTCAAGGTCATGGAGTGTCAGTGACAGAGTTAGCAGTAATAGAATCCAGCCATCCTGACTGCCGGCTCTGTGCTCCAACCATTGGATGACTCTCCCAAAGAATTGCAGGTAATTTAAACATTGTTTTGCAGAAGTGCATGTTAAGGCCTTTCAAAACTTTTGGAGAAACAAAGTGTTAGTAGATCTACTTCTGATCTTATGGTGTAAATACATGTAGTTTGAAGTAATTGCTCAGCTTGACACGAGGGGATTTTGAAGAAGGCTTTGTCGCATATTTTGTAAATGTTCTCAAAGGCATCAGTTTTATTGAGTGTGTATAGTGTAGACAGACTTATTGTGTAGATTTAGAGAGTAAATAATGAGGTAATAGAACCAGATTGTACTGTAATTAGATATTTTTTAGAAAGAGTATGGGGTCTAAGACTATGAAGAGGTTATCTTGTGAATGAAGTATTTACCAGATGATGTTCTGTAAAGTTATTCCCAATTGATACAAAAACAACAAACACATGCTCTTGGAAGCCATGGCAGTGAGGCTGTTGGCAGTTAAAATGGGAACAGAAAGCTTCCTTGCTTAATTAATTTTTTTCAGCAGATACTTGTTAAGTAAAAACAAATCACAGTCCGTGTTACTTCTAACCCTAGAGATGAAGTGTTTTTCTCTGAGTTAAATTTGTGGAGAAAAGGTTATCAAAGGAAACGCTGGCAGATCTGTGCTATTGTGACACCAGCAGTGTATATTTAGTAACTTCAGGGAGGAAAGATCCTTATTGTGCTAAGAAAAATATCAGGGACAATTGTTTGTGTCGACTTCAAAGACTGTTGGAAAGTAGGCTGGCATGGGGCAGGTATCCTGTTGTAAGCAGTGCTTTCGATGGATTCCTTCACTATAGGGGAGTTTCCGTGAGGATACAGAGAGCCCATCTGTGCTGCATAGGTCACAGAACTGAGACCACAGATATCTCGGCTTTGTACTGATTTTTTTTTTTTCTTAATGCTCCATAAGTAAATGCAGAGACTGTTGACTGTAAAATGTGATTGTGGTGAAAACCTGATGTGCTGCAGTGTGTGTGTGTGTGTAGAAGAGTGGCAACCAAGTGCCTTTTACATGATCTTTTAAAAGATTGCTGGTTTTCTGCCTGCAAATTGTAGGATCCTGGAAGGTTTCTTATGCATCTTTCAACAGATGTGTAAGAAAAATAGGCTTAGTGTTCCACTGAAGTAATTTGTGGGGGTTTGGACACTTAAACAGCTGCTGCTGAAGAAACTGGACAACAGGAATCGTAACAAAGTATGTGCAGTGTTTAAATAAAAGTGTAAAGCATTAAAGGAATATTAATTATTCTAAATAACAGTTCTTAAATTTTACTAAATGTAGTCACTTAAAAATATATAGCACTAATTTGGTATTGGTTGTAGGGTATTTTAAAACACTTACTAGGAAAGCCTACTAATAAGATATTTGAAAACATCTATTTGGAAAAAACCCTATTAATTTCAAATATGGTCTGTATTTCAGCTATGCGTAATGTAAGCAGCACAGACATGTATGAGGGCAAGAGAGTCACATATGCTTACCACACACTGCATCAAACCAACCTTTGTAGGGAAAAAAATAGAAATCGACCTATGAGGAATTTCAGAATATGTTATTTTATATTCCTGTGAGCTGGTGTTTTTCCCCACATTGTCTTTTCTTGTAGTCTTAACATATTTGAATGGAACAATAAATTTCACTTTGCAGCAGCACATGAAGTTGTTGAACAAGTAGTGCTGACACTTGCTGAACAAAGTGATTCCAGAGTTTAATTCTTCTGGGACCAAAGGGATTCACTAGAATTCTAAGAACCACTACTCAGAATCCAAATTGCCACTTACAGAGCAATTTCTTTTTCTAGACCCTTCTTAATAAGGCAGCAGAACATCAGCTTGGAACACTATCACTGGGGATTTGTTTTCAGAATATTATTAGTAGCGTGTCAGTGAAGTGGAAACAAACCTGTACTCTGAAAAGAAGCTAGATCTTGGGGAGAGATGTTCCAGTAAAAGCCACAAATTTAAATTCTGTAGGGATTATTTGCTATTTTTACTAAAAAATGTAAAAGCTTAGTTTGTGAGTAAGATTCATAACCTGTATATGTGAAGATATGATAGATACACTCTAGTAAACACATAAAGTTGGGTCATATTTGAAGTATGAAATGTGTCTGGTGCTTGGAAATGTGAGCATCATGATGTTTCAAATGCAAAATTAAATATTTATTGTTGATTGTTCGTGATGCTTGGGGCTGTTTGCTGCTAGAAAGGTGTAGGTAGAGGCTTTTGTTAGACTGAATAACAGCAGAAATAGACCTTGTTGTATAGAGCAAATGAGTCAGTAGGAACTTCTTTTAATAATTTCTACCACAGAATAAAGTTAAGCCTCAAAGCCCAACTGCAGTAGAATATGACATCCTTGGGAGAAATGTATGTGTAGCTATTTTACTTTGCTTGTTGTGTGTAAAGGCAGTGGTATGTGAGCCAAGGAGTCTCAATTTTGTTTTCTGAATTACATGGACATTGTTTGGTCTGGTCATAATTTCTGGTTTTAGTTCTGGATGTCACTTTAAAATAAAATGGGGTGGGGAGAATTGTGATGGTTGTGCTTTGGTTTTCTACCATCTACAGTGATGGTAGAAAATCTGTCTTATTTTTTAATCAAATAGCCAAATCTGTTTGGTATTATGAATCTCAGGGTTTTTTCAGCTTGTTGCCTGTAACTACCATGCAGTTGTAATACCAGTTTAGTTGAAAGAAAGCGTGGGTGTTCCCCATTCTTATGTTCTGAATCTCTGGGATTTGACATTCCTCAGTACCTATATGTGCAGATACCTTCAATTACTATACCTCATCCAGGAAGATCACCACTGCAGAGATTGCTGCCTAAGTAGTGACTATTACTGCCTTACGTCTTTGTGTTTGCTCATTTCTGCTCTGTTTTGCCTCTAGTGTTAGTGTCCTGAGGCAAGGGTAGGGTGTCTTTTTGTTGTTTGGTTGGTTTGTGTTGCAAAGACCCAGCAAAAGCAACCTTTTCATGGACTGGGACCCCAAAATGCTGCCAGGATACCGTAATACACTGAAGAAGTAGTTAATTTATTTTGTTGCGGTTTGTTAAATAGATAGCACAAAATATTTGCATTTGGTTTCTATTTGTGTATTTTTGAAGGAACTTACGTAAAACTAGATTCATAACCGAGCATAATGTTCGTATTTTTACACCTTTGTTGAGTTCCTCAGTTTGGTATAGTCTTATGGAAATAATCTTGCCTTTTCTCTCCCCCTCTCCCCTTTTTTTGTCCTTTAGAATTGCCAAAATGCTTTGGAATTCTTAAATGATTCAAAACCTGAAGTCTCTGAGGATACAAAATCATAAGAACACAAGAAGCAGCAAGGAGGATTCAGTGCCAATGCAGCAACAAAAAAGACAGCCAGAGTTAGTGGAAGGAAATCTTCCTGTTTTTGTTTTCCCTACAGAACTTATATTTTATGCAGATGACCAGTCAACACACAAGCAGGTGTTGACTCTATATAATCCCTATGAGTTTGCCTTAAAATTCAAAGGTGGGTTTCTTAGGTTAAGTTCTATTTAAGGGTTGGATGGTGACCTTGACCAATTATAATTAGTGTAACATTTTTTATTTGTGACAAAACCAAGCTTGTATCTTTACATGTTGTAGTTGATGAATTTGGTGAGGTATTAATTCGTGATTTGTTACCACTACTGTTCTTTTCATTGCAGTTCTTTGTACAACGCCCAATAAATATGCGGTGGTTGATGCTACTGGTGCAGTGAAGCCTCAGTGCTGTGTTGATATGTAAGTAAAAGTTGGTCATGTTTTTTTCTAATGTGCAACACTTCGGTTATCTTAATTTCTTTTGTCATTTACTACCTCTTAAATAATAATATAAACCTAGTTGTATAAAGATGTAATACTTATCTATATTTTTGTGGCCATCTGGGATTTGCTATTGTTTCACTCTAGGGCAGAGGTATTACAATATTGGTGATATTTCTTCCTTTAGTTTTATCTTTAAGCATACATCTAATGCTAGTAAATGCATCCTGTAGTATAGTTTGTAAAGCAGCTGTGAGAGTAACACAAGCCTCATCTGGTTACTTCTGTGTTAGAAATAATGAGAAAAGCAAGGTTCCCAGGGTTGGAATTTCTTTGTGAGAAATTATTTGCTTGCAGATTGGCAAAAGGAAAACACGTGCAGTTCCACTGAGTTCACTTTCCCAGACCATGTTTAATAAAGGCATTTCTACCTACCTTTCACCCTGACTGCCAATCTCATTCTCAGATCTTTCTGTCTCCCCTGTACTTGTTTTTCCTGACAGGTCCCAACCCAATAACAGAGGGGAACAAAAAGGTCAGTTTAGTGACCACAATAATGTATAGGGTGAATGCATGGGGACTGTAGGCCATTACAATTCAAAGTAGAGTAGGTATATAAGCTAAAATAGACCCAACTTTTTTCACCTTCTATTTGCCACATTATTTCTGTGCTGATGTACAGATCCAAGTAAAAGTATGAAGTACCTAAAGCAGCAGACTGAGCTTTCTGAATAGAAATCTGCAAACTGTAAAACACCTTCTGGAATCTCTGAATAACAAATAGCCATATACCAAAAAACCCGCTGTTAGTGAGTGATTTATCTGCTGTCAGATAAATAGTACTGTGCTTGGGAATGGCTTTTTTCTGTACACTGTTTCTCTTGGGTGTAGTTTGGACAATTTCAAGGGCTCACCAAATAGAAAGGAAGTTTCAAAAAATGGAACTAAAACGTTTCAGTGGGTAGTGACAACATTCCTAAAAATGGGACCAAACGGGTTAGGATATACCAGTATATCTGTAAGCTGTTCAACTTTTTAGCAGACATTCACACAAACTTGATTACGTTCAGTGAAGCATAGACAAGTATCTTCTATTAAATGAAGGAAAATAAGACACATGCGTGTTTCCAAGGGAATTTCTTATGCTGCAAAGCTCCCATACCATTCTATGAGGGTAGTGTTTACTGCTAGGATAAGAGCAGTACTATGCAAGTCTGGCCACTTGCCAGGTAAACACATATTCTACAGAGCTACTAATTATGCAGTGGTCTCTAAAAAGAGACAGGAGAATGTATCTGTTTATAAGGGTATGCAGAAAACATTTCTTAGCTTGGCAGCAGATACATGTTCTCATTGCAGTGTTACATAAAGGTTCTGCTTAGGTTACTGGAAGTTAGTACCATGGTACTAAGAGTAGAAACAAAAATGTAAAAGGAAGTGTTAAAAGGAGATAAGAGTTGAATCTGTTGTTCTGATATGCTGAGGGTTGTATGAATTTGGATTGTCAGGGTTGTCAGCCTTTTGTTTCCTCAAAGGCATTTTCTAGTGAATACATAGCTCTTTGAAAGCTTGTCATAGACTACTCTTATGACATAAAATTATGTATGTTCCTGCAGCCTTCTTGCCTGGAGGATAACTTGGTCTCTGTTTCCTTGCTGAGTAATCTGTGCAAACTAGATACTGGTTACAAGTACTGGCTAGGTGTTACTGATTGTAGATATTTTGATGTAATGTAGTTCCTTTAAATGAAGACCAAACAAAAAAATACCTGTTTCTCACAGCATTTTAGTGTATGTATTACCACAAAGATAAGGGTTTTTTAAAGCAATTTTAAGACTACTATCTTCTAATACTAAGGGTAGAATAATTTTTTCCCCCTCAGGAGATGGCAGCATTTTAGAAGTTAAGTCATTATAAGTAGGTATTTCTTTTCAGATTAGCTCTTCTTGTCCTATAAATTTAGAATAGTCCTTAACAAAAAAGTTTCCACTTTGGAAAAACAATTAAATCAATATTAACCGTAAAACTTAAAAACCTGAATATTAAATCTGTTTAACATTAGATCTGTATTTTCATAACAATTCATAAATGCAGAGAAGAGGCAATTGAGCAGATCACTGCTCAGAGGGCTGGATTGCCTTTAATCAGTGTTATTTTAAAACTGCTTTTTTCCCATGAAAAGCAATCAAACTAGAAGCCTGTCTTAGAAGCCATTGTGGTCGATATACTTGAAACAGTAGAGCAGTATCATGGTTGCTGGATATGAGAAGGTTTACCTATAACCGAGTCTCTAGTTACAACTAGAGTTGTGATTGCAGCTTGTATAGCTACACCCAGCAGAACTGGTGTGACCTGTGTCTAGCATCATGCATTTCAGTACAGGCTACAAAATGTGCTCAGGGTAGTGAATTTGAATAACAAAGCTATAACAGCACAGAGCTCTGCTATTCATACCCAGATTTACTCACCAAAAAGCCTGTGAGAAATGTTTAGCATTTTTCATGTTCTTAATGGTGGCCTTCTGATTTTGAAAATCCCTCTACATCTAGCAGACTTGTCGATAGAGTTTTACTTCTGAGAAACGGTAGTTGTAAAGTTGTGAATTAAACGTTTACCATCATCTATCCCAAGTGTTTCCAGTCCTACTTTTCTTTCCATCCCTGACTGCTCCAATCTCCCATACATTTTAAAACAATTGGCCAGCATTAAACAGCTCTGATAAAAAAGGAAGCATCTTTCAGGTAATTGATATTTCTTGGGAATTAGCAACTAGGCCTTAGATTGAAGCAAAGGTGTGCTGGAGATAAGAGAATTAACTGATATGTTTGGCCAGCCTTCTGGAGTGTGTCTATGTATTTGGGAACCAAACAAGAGTGAACATGAGGGGAGAGACAAGGCAAGATTAGATCTTCAAGAACCCTGAGTGATGGAGGAGGTAACTGGGATCTGGACTCTTGTAATGTATGGGAGGGTAGCAGGGAAGGAGGGGAAATGTTTGGATATAGGTTGTAATTCCACAGGAGGTGTGCTTCTTGTTAGTTTCTCTGTTTGAAAGTGTCTTCCTCTGCAGTGTGATCCGTCACAGAGATGTTCGGGCTTCTTACTATGGTGTGATAGATAAATTCCGTCTACAAGTTTCTGAGCAGAGCCAGAGGAAAGCACTGGGGAAAAAGGAGATTATTGCTACTCTCCTTCCATCTGCAAAGGAACAACAACAAAAAGAAGAGGAAGAAAAGAGAATTAAAGAACACCTGGCTGAAAGTGTCTTCTTTGAGCAGACTTTGTGTCAACCTGGTAGGTCCTGTCTTTGGCATAGTGACTAGAAACACTAGATTAAAATAAATCTTAAAACAATTCTTTTTACTCACCTTTCACCTTTAAGACTGCTGTATGTATTACTGGGGGATGATAGTGCCCGAGAACCCAAACTGTGGCTGTTCTACTTATGCTGTCTTGATTGATTAAGACCCTCTGCTGCCACATGTTTGTATGTCATACCTTGACAAGAAATATTACAGCCTCTATTCTTCCAGTGCAGAAGGTCTGTTAGAGCTGATGGGAATTTATCTGTAAAAGGATGGTAGTTATTTTTCCCTTGGGCTCTTTCAGAACATATGCCTCTTCTGAGTTGGTTCCAAACACTTAATACTTCCTGATGAGCAGGAAGTATTGCCAAACACTTCTAAAATGCTCCTTGTTTTGTGCTGTCTCTTGTCTGTCTCACCAGTACAGAAATGCACAGTTGCAGGTGGAAAACTCTGCATGCTCCATATGTGAGGAAGAGAATCAATGGTTTTGGGCAAAACCTTACAGAACAGTTCAGTGGCAGGGGGAGATGTAAAAAGTATTACGTTTTACTGAAACTGATTCTTGACTCAACATTCTACTTTCTTGTTACCTTTACCAATTTATACTACAATATCCCTGTCATTATTTTTCAAGATTGTTCTTTTTCAAGAACAAAAATCAATTCCAGAAAACAGATGAACCAGCTTGAGAGTGCCCTGCCTGTTAAAACCAAACTGTTTCATTATTTACACACAGGCTTTTGCTGGTTAAACATTTTTCACTAAAAATACTCACAGGATAGGTATTAGCAGGACACATAGTTCAAGCGAACCAACAAAGATCTCTGGGCTTGCAGAACAAAATGCTACTGTGATAGCTGTTCCAGCACAGAGGGTTTGAACCATCCTGAATGATTGGTACTGGTTGTAATACAAATGCTATTTATCTGCTTAAAAACTTTGTCTGTGTTTTCCTTGCTTGCAAAAACCCAGTAAACAAACCACCTAGTTTTGCATATAACTCACAACCTAGAAATAACAGATTTATGGAAATAAAATGCAACACATACAGCTAGTTGCTGAGGACAGAAAAACTTGATGACAACATTGGCTGATTGCTGGCGACTCTTAAGAATTTGGCTAGAGATTCAACTAAAGTCTTCACAGTTCCTTTCAGATTTTACATAGTGTATCTTTGACTTGGTTCCAGCTGTTAAACGGCAGCTCCATAGACAGTATGAAGGACAGTTCATCCATAGTTTACATTTTCCTATTCTAGTGATTCTGCACCATTGAAGTGGTTAATTCTCACAGTTTTTAAAGTAAGATTCAAATACTAGTAATTTATGGCATATAAACTGGTTCCAGCTAGTGCAACCCTTGAATCCTGTAAAGAAAGAAGAGGGGAATTCACTGACCCAAGAACCTGTGTTCTTGCTGTAGCCAAGGTTTGTTCTGAAGGTGTAAGCAGTTACCTGCCTGTGCAGCTCCTTTAGGTGTTCTTTTCTGACTATTAATAACTGAAGGAACATATCAAGAAATGGAGTCAGAGTGTAATGTGAAACCTTGAGTGTTGCTGAAACACCCAGCTGTCATGAATGTGTATGTATAGCTACTGGGCCTGGCAGGCTTTGCTCCTCCAGAAGGTGGGGCTTTATGAAACCATGTGAAAACAAGTTCCAGGATCAGAAGAGGGGAGTAGCTTTCTCCACTGCAAAATGCAGAAGGTTTAGAGGGGTGGGTTTAAGAGTTTTCTTCCCCCTCCAAACTCCAAAGGGAAAAGTAAATCTCAGGATATTGCAGCTCCAATGTACAAACACTTGATACTGGATAGATGTTCCTTACAATTGGTTTTATCTTGTTTTTCAGAAAACAGAACTGCCTCATCGGGACCTAGTTTACTAACAGTCTTCCTAGGAATAGTGTGTATCACAGCACTAATGCTACCTACATTGGGGGAAATGGATTCCCTGGTGCCTCTCTACCTCCATTTAAGTGTGAATCAAAAGTTAGTAGCTGCTTATGTTTTAGGTAAGTATTTTGGATTTGTAAATGCTTTTTTGCAACTTCCATGATTTGGGAAACGTCTGTATTTGCCAGTGGCTTGAGGAAACTTGATGAAGACAAAGCATAACACGATGTTTTGTGTTACCACTTAACATTTTAACCTCCAGCTGCAGTGATGCTAGGATAAATAAGTTACTGCAAGTATTTTAGACCAGATTTTAGTTAATACTTATCAGGTACAAGCCCCTACACGTTAACATCACCTTCATTTGGTGAGCGGCCAACTGAAGTCATTTGCCAACAAAACTGAATGGAATATGCTGTTTCTTAGTCTCTCACTGAAATGAAGTTACTCTACTGTAGAACCTGGATCTCTTCTATGTTTAATTCTCTCTCCCGTCTGGATGAGCTGGTCTGAAATGCTCCATTCACTGTCATCTTGATAAGCAGTTGAAATGTTGTACAAATAAGATGATGTAAACCCTTTCTAAGAGACACTTCCCATCCACGGTTCTTGATGTGTTGCTTGCTCCTAAACTGGCAAGTATAGACAAGTTGCGTGTTCCATTTGGAATGACTTTTTTTCTAGAACTAGTTCAGATTTGAAGAACAGTCACATTAACTTCTCCTGTCCCACTACCTGGCAGAAATTAAAAAAAACAAGCTAGGCAGCTTCAGGCTAATAGCTAGAAGTAGGGTAGTGATAGGGAAAGATGCAGGTTCTTGGTGATTAATACGCACATGCCGGTGTAGTAACTGTAGTGTTGAATCATTTGACTTTATACACTGGCAACATCTTCACCTCTTTCTGGACTCACACTATGAAGTTCTTGCAGGTTTTTGACTCATTTAGTAGCAGTGGCTTTAGTGTTCATGAAAAGATAGTTCCATGTGCAATTCTGGTTCGTGTGGAAAGCTTGACTGCTCTTGAGAAGATGAAACCATTTTCTTTCACAATGAAATACAATTAGATTGTGTAGCAAAGGAGGTTAATACGACACCAGCTGGGTTATATGACGTCTGAGAAGTTATTTGCTTTAGAGAAATGTGTTAAACCCTTTATTGCCTGAACATCCATGTGCAAGTGCTAGAGTCTGTCCTGTAACACCTTCCAGAAGCTGTGCTGATTTACATAATACAAGCTAAGACTTGCAGCAGCTGTGGTAGTGGTAGACTGATTGTCTAAAGTAATAGACCCTAAGAAATGGCTGAACTGTAATGCCTTTGGATAAATTGATTATGTAATGAAAGGCACTGTTTACAGTTCTGTTGTGACTTCAACACCTTTACAGAGTAAATACGTTACACTGATATGTAGCAACAGGAGAGTAAAATAGTCTCAGAAGTTTCTTGATTCATGGTGAGATCTGTAGGCTTTAGCTAAGCTCTCTGCAGTGAAAGGTTGTTATAGTAACATCATCTGAACCTACAAGAAAGCAAGATTGCCTAAGAACTGATAAATTACTACTTTGATGTTAAGTAAAGCTAGGGATTCAAGGAGCCCTAATGTTTTTCCATAGACCTCTTTGCCTTGTGCAGTATAACTGGAGGCTAAGAACCTCTAGATTTGTACTTACATGTGTATCAGCAGATGGCTGAAGTGAACTTTTCAGTGTCATGAGTAGGTTTATTAGCCTCACACTTCTGGCTTTCATCTAGTTTTTGTTTTAACCTCTGTCAGAACATTCTTCTTTTTAACTCCCTATTTTAAAGGTCACAGCAGAGTCTGCAGAAAGCTCCCTATGCAGAACAACAAGAAGCTTAACATCTTTGTCTGAAACTAGTCTTTGATCAGTTCTGCACAGAGCAGAAACAAATGTCTTGGAGCCTTCACTTATCTGCCTTTCTGATGATTCAGCACGAGTTACGCTGCTCCTAACTAGGCCCCATGCCTGTGCTAGTTACTTGAAGTCAAAATCTCCATGTTCAGGTTTTCCAGTAGTGAGATCAGTAACAGTCTGGAGTATTGATAGCTGTTTTGACATTGTAGTTACTCGACACACTGCACTTCAGTGTTTTAGGTTTGTTTTTTCTACATAATCATTTTCTCACTACATCAAACTTTGGAGCAGTACTTCTCATATTTCAGTGCAGTGTACATATAAATCACTTTAGTTCTAAATTCTTGTCTTTCAGGTCTCATCACCATGGTTATTTTGAGAACATGAGCACTGAGTTAATAGGATGTCAAACTCCTTACTGTATATTCACATCATGAATGTGGACTGCCTTTTACTCCCATTTGGCTCATTAAGATGCTAGCAAAACCATTCAGTGATTTAAGATACCTTCAGAAGTGTAATATATTTTAACTATGTATAATAAATGAAAGACTCAAAGCGCTTTTTGGTGCTTCTGTAACAGACAGCTATGAAATGTTCAGTGATACCTGTGAAAATAATTTGAAAGACTTTTATATCCATGCCTACTGTAAAAAATCCTTATTAAAGCAACATTTGTTATTTTTAGTCTATGTTCACATCAGTGCGTGATCACTATAAAAGCAACCTGTCTTATGTAAAACGTTCATTTGGTCTGTGGTTGTACATGCCGAGGGTGGTGCATAACACTTCTGTATATACCAGGAGGAAGAGAGTAATGACTAATCATTGGAGAAAATGAAAACTTTCCATCAGTGAAGCTATGAAATAAACCATGAATTGTAGGTGAAACAATTCTCAAATTCCTTACTTCATCATTACTTCTGCCACAGCTGTTTTGTATCACAATTGTAGACAATAAAACTCCGATCTCTAGTCAGATCCTTCTGTTTCTTAGGGCTGTATGCAGCATGGGAGCTAAGTGGCATTTGCAGAACTTGAACTCGTACTGCACATAAAACGTTAAAATAGAAGAAAACTGTAGAATTTTGAGACTGAATGCAGTGTAGCCACAAAGGCATTTGTTTGCACCATTCCTCCCCTGCTGTAGCTAAGCTGGGGAATTTTCTTTGTGTCAGAAACTCCTGCTCAAATTTCAGTTTTATATTGTAGATGACCATTTATCTTGTTCCATTTAATAAGTTTTTTATCTTAACATCTCAACACTGAAATGTCAAGTGGCTGCTATTACTGTGTTTGTTCCTACACACAAATCTTTCTTGGGATGAAGTTCACAGAATACGCTCTGCATTAAAACAGAATAGCTTTAAAGTTAAACCTCCTTTCCTCCTGCATGGGTCACTTCTCTGCTTCTGCCTGGAAATACAAAGAAACCATGCAGGTAACAGGGCTGCTTTAAAAAAGAGAGGGTTGAAGTCAATGACTGTACATTTTTCTCACATAGACACAATTCATTATTTAAAGGGCAATAAAATGTTACTTTAGTTTGATTCTCAGGAAAAACTGAGATTGTGTCATCAGTGTCAGAGGATCTAAAAAAGTAAAAGATGAACGTTGGTGGAAAAAAAACAAACCCTGAGCAGGTTGAGGATGCTGTGGTCCAGAGCCAGTGCTTGCTTTTAACCATCGAGATTGTATTTGGGCTGCAGTGTTTTCCTGCCACTACAGCTGCATTCTTGTAGCTGCTTAAAGCACCTACGCTGAGGTAGTTTCCTGAGGAGTTTAACTTGCTGCTTCTCATGGAAGCAGAAAGAAATCAAACAGAAGTTGGGGAGATGAAACTGCAGCGTGGTATGTTTTACTGTGCCAAAGCTGATGGGGAAAAAAAAACACATGAAACCCCACCTTTTTTTTATTCCAACATCCTGGTGTTCCACTCAGACCAGGATTTTGCCAGGTACTTGCATAAGTACTGAAGAGAGAACTGCACACATAGGAACTTGGCATCACTATAACTAGGGCTTGACACCTACAGATGCCCAGTGCTGCATGCATGGGACGTGAGATTACAGGACAACAGAGCCTCACAGTAGCAGTGGTCATTTTTGGGGAAAAACACCTTGACCAAAGAACTCAGTAGCAAAACTATCAGCAACCAAAAAGACCAAAGCATTGGAAATTTCCTTTGTCAAGGGCAAGGAGCAATACCCAGATAAAGATGAAACAGATAAAAGCAATGTTTGGGCAAAATAAGTGACAAATGTGAGTTCTGACTTTCCTACTTCAGGGAGATTACAGCATGTTAAGTAATCAGATTTATTCATGTTGGGAAAGCAAAACCTGAGGACAGTTTCAGTTCAGCACTGTTGAGGAGGAAGCACATCAAACCCTGTTCTAGCATGGTCACAGGGAGACACTAGTGAAGTTTTATCAGATGGAGATGCAAGATTAAGCTATTTTCTGATCCATCACTGTATGTATGTACGCACGCATGTACATGCCTCTGGTTATGCCAAACACCAGCTGCCTTTGAAAATAATCTTTTAAGACAGTGGGTATGCCTCCTCTTAAAAACACCGGGAAAAACAGTTAAGAGTTCACGTCATTTCCTGTTCCTGACTTATATTTATATTAAGTCATTTCCTTGAAAGGGAGCAGTTTTTTCAGCAGACCGAAGGGCTTCACCATCATCCAGCAGAAACAACCATCTTGTTTACCCAGCACTTGCTGTGGTCCTAGTACCTCAAATAAGCAATGGCAGGCCAGAAATGGCAGTGCTATTGAGCTGGCTTTCATCAGCATCGTTGCCACTAGCTGTAGACTTGGTACGTGATCCTCTAGGTGTTTGCGCTTGTCTGGATCAGAAAACACATGGATGTCCCTGTTGTCTCTAAAGGAGTGAATCACTGAATGCCTAAAACTACAAGCCCAAACATAACTGTTCCAAAGTTCCAGGGACAGACGGAGCTTCCAGATAATCAGCTCATTTCACCAGGGTCACAGTTGGAGAAGCTCCCCCCAGCCCAAGGCTGAAGAGTCAGTCAAGCAGCCTCACCTGGAAACCAGTCCAGTACCTGAAGAGGGAAATGTTGAGCTGCTGCTGACATTTCTAAAAACGTGTCCTGGGAAGAAAACCAAAGGTGCTGTCAGGTGGGAACAGCAACGGCCATGGTGTTTGCAGCAGCTTCAAGCGAAGCCCCCAGAACTGTACCTTCAACAACATAGGAAATCCTTCCAGGAAACAGCAGGCTAAGAACTGTCAAAGCTGATCATGTGCTGTTTCATTGTACATTCATTTGTAGGAAGTATCTGTTAACCAACAAGCCTGAACTGGAAAGAGGCTGCCAGGTTGGTTTGGCAATAAATCACTACATTTTATTCCTGATTTGTCAGCGTACATTTAAGATACCCAGCTTTCCTTGTAAGAGCTTTCCTCCTAAATGCCAAGTTTCATTGCTCCTCTCCTTTATCAGTAGATTCAGCCTTATGAACATTGGTAATGCATCCTGCTGGTGGGGCGAGACTACAGAACAGAACTTGCCCCAGCCTGTAAACTACATCCAGGAATACTTTGTTTACAGGAAAGAACATTCTCAGGTGCCAAGATACTTCATAGGGTATGTGGTGATCCAGGACAGCCACAGAATTCAGGAACCAAGCTATACAGGAGGTCTTAAAAAAACAACCCTGAAGTCACCTGTGCCAGGAGGCAGTTTGAGTTCTTGGGTCAGAACAGCTCAGGTGCTTTGCCTTCTGACATGGTATGAGAAAAAAAAAGTAGAAATAAGGGAAGAAGAGACAGCAGTACAAGGCAGAGTGATCCTGACTTTGCATCCTACTGCCTAGCTGCATGCAGCAATACTGCTGAGTGGCTGTAGAAAAACAGGCTCTACTATGCATCTCCTAGCCGCCTCAGGATAGGGCTAGAGAAGGCGTCTCCTTACAGCCCAACAGTACTGGCAATGGAGTCTCTTGCTGACTGGGGTGACGAAGACTGAAATGGCTGAAGGAGTGCAGACTATGCTGTTGCCAGCAGCGTATCACTTGCTTTGCACTGCTGCACAGAAGCAAGCCAAGATTGGGAAACCATTGCTACACAGTTGAGCAAGAGACATTTAAAGGTAACAAACATGTAAATGAAAGGAGCCTGAAGAACCTAACATCCACAAAACATGGATTTCCGGAGAAATGAACACAAGCAGGCAACAGTAACAAGCCAAGAGGATCCACTCAGATTTTGGCGTTTTATAATCTATAGGAGCTCTGTGCTGCGTGCTAACCACCTGTTTACTTTGGATAATGAACTGTAGCTAATGTGAATCAGCTCCTGAAAATCTGCAGAGCTCTATAACCTCACCAACAATAAACAATTACATGCAGCAAAGTAACATGTGCTGGTTTTTGAAACAGCAGGGACTGCAAAGGAATAGTTTCAGCAACAGCACAATCAAGGCCAGAGTGATCTCTGGAAATAAACAGGTCACGAAGGAGGCTCAGCCATGTAAGCAGCTCCCCGTTACACAGACACAGGTAACTGCAGTTGTCCTGATCCCTGCAGAACAAGAGGCACCACAAAGGAAGACAGACAGTTGATAAACTGTGGTCTAAGACAAAGAGAACCAAGAGTCCAGACTGGAGTAGAACGTAAATTCATGTTCACAATTAAAACGAGGAATTAACAGTAGAATTCACAGTAACAAACTTGAGTGTTCTTCTTTAGGAAACAGCATGCTCTAGGTGGTTTGGGCACTAGATGAGCACATGCTCACCAAAAACCACCATCAAGAGACAAAATGCTGCAGTAAGGCTCTGGAATCACATGTTCCACTTTGTCTGACAAATCTTTTCTTTCAGGAATCTGCCTGGAATGTCCAAAATCAAAACTGATTGCTGAAGTGAATTCATTTCAAATGAAAGGATCCCAATTTAACACAAGTTTCTCCCAGCCATTTCAGTGCCACACAACCTGATGGCAAGCTGGCTTGAAAAGACATCACAGCACGCTATCTGTGCTGTAAGAACCAGTGCATGGTACCCACACCATGGTTTTGGTACTTCTCCAAACAAGAGAAGAAAGTAATGAGAATCACATTTCCAAAGATGAATACCTGCTGCAAAAAAATGCTCAAGTGGGGGCACTCTTTCTGCTTAAGTTGACCTTAAGCACAACAGTGATTTTTTACATGCCTTCCACAGAAGGAAGTCTTAAATAATGAGCATGCCCCGGGTCTTTTACAAAACAAGGGGAAACTAAACTATCACAAAAGAATTTTAAATTTCAAAAATGCCAGATATATCCAAGAAATTTTCATGGGACTGGGAAATTCTCACCAGCATGAAGAGGCCATGCTTGGTTTTGGTTTAAATGCACTCAACTCCTCCCCACTCCGAAATTCCTCTTTCTGAGCCAGCTACTGAAAGTAAAACAAGGTTATTCTCCAGTTATTTATTTTTTCCACTCCTCTCATGCCACAAAACACCAAAGGGGAAGCAATCTATCCCTTCCAGCAGGTATGCAGAATCTGGTTCTTCTAGATGTAGGGTAGCTGTCTGCTTGAAGGCCACTGGGACGCAGGAAAGGCATCTCCTGACCAAGACCTGGGCTGGCTCTCCACTGGTCTTGAGTTTATCAAACATGGATGCTCATACTAATCACACAGAAGCGAGCAGGCTCCGCTGTTACAGGTCAATCAAACAACTGTCTCAGACATACCCTTAGGAAACGGACATCAAATATAAACCATAAGGTGACAGTTTTTGCATGAGGCAGTTACTGAAAAGGACTCCTGCAAGCCAAGTACTCCTCTTTGGATCAGTAAGTTATTGTACTGTGGCTGTAAACATTCAATTACATTTACAAATATTTTAACTTGGTGCTTCCAAGAGAACAGGATCAACTTAAACTCCATCTGCCAGTTGGGGATGAGAAAGGTTGCTTAAAACAGGGTATAAAGATCTCACACATTTTAATTACAACTCCTGAAGCTCTCTATTTTAAGTAAATGAGTTTTAGGACTTCAACATATGCAAGAACACAACAGCATAAGGTGAACATTTCTTAAACGACTACTGCTAATGCACAAGCTGTTCTGGAGCTGGAAGCTGCTTCTGATGCTCAGAGATCACTCCTGCCCTTCAAATCTTCACTACAAATAATGTTATGATTGCAGGGCTGGACTCACACATACAGCACTAGTATTACAACCAAAATACACACTATAAATCAAAATATCTTGGTCTCATCAATACCAGACTTTAGAGAAGTTTGTATTGGTTGGCAGTCATTTGCTCCTGAGATTTCTAAAGGTAGGTGAATGAATTTAGGATTAAGTTTTCACACAAATCTCAGTAGGCCCATGTGCAGCTATTGAGGTCAGCGTTCAAATTGGCTGGCTTGTGACAACACACAAAAGACCCTACGAAATTAATCTGGCTGATGCACAGGTCCATTCTCCCTGGCATTTTTACCTCTCTTCTATCATGAAGTATCTATTCCTCTGCTAAATGCAGTAACCACCAAAGTGCTCATTCCAAAAATACAGCTCCCTTGAGCACTGGCACCGTTACCAATGCTCCCTCAGCAACCATGTCGTTTTGGAGAAGGTAGAAGAAAAACACCTATCATCTTCAAGGAAGACACTGGCCAAAGACCTGATCTGTTAACAAATCCTACAGGGTAGTTTTCAACCAGACCAATCAAGTGCTGATCACAAGTGTGACTGGTAGGGTGCCATTCAAGAGGAGGGGCGGAATCCTAGGGAGAAACAGCTGCATGCCCTGTAAGACCTGCAGAGTAAAAAAAAAAGTCATACATAATACTATATACTGATCTATATCTGTACATAGGATGCTTCTTAAATAAATCGAAGATCATAGTAGTTTCAATGTAGCCTAAGAAAGCTGGATTTCTTGAAGGAAGCCAAAAGCACAGACACTTGCAATACAAACTCAGATCACTTAAGCAATGTCGCACACAACAGTCCTGTGACAATCAGGGAAAGGTCCAACACTGTTGGCAAGCAAATGGGGAATTCGCAGCACAGAGGTATTACGAGCAGAATGAGTTACTCAGTGAGTACAGGGCTGACTATGCACAATGTGTAACACCTTAATCCCCAAGTCTGGGTATGTGCCTTACTGAATCATTTGGTACCAAAATTCAGTATTTTATTTCAGTGGAAGAACCACACTACTTGTCTCTTAGCTGCAGGGTGCAGAACTGCAGCTTCTTGGTGACAGACATGCAAGAAATTGAAAGGCCTTTTCCCCCATCAATGCGATTCCTCTTTTGCAGAAGCAGGGACAGGAACAGCTGCAGATACATTAACAATTTCTCTATCCTTTGACAGCACTAATTAAGGTAAACAAAACCCATTAAGAGCTCTCCACTTCTATGCAAGAGCTAAGAGTCTCAGTGCAGTCCACCAGCCAGCCCCAGCTTGTCTTCCAAACAAACTCACCATGCCTTTGTCTAGGTATAAAACAGGAATGTGTAAAAACAAATAGTTTGAAAATGTCTGGCTTTATTCTTCAGTTTTCCCTAACTCGTCATGAAACTTTATGACAGTTGCCTCTCTAACAAAGCATGGAAGCAGCAAAACACACGCATTTTTCCATTTATTGGCACTTATTTGAAAAATAGCATAAATATTCAACAGAAGAAAGACAAATTGACCATACACAGAATTCTTAACCCCCTTGCTGATGCCTGGATGAGACACCAGAAGGGGTCAATCTTAAGAAATAAGCAAGAGTTAAAAAACAAAGAAAAGTCTTGCACTCACAACTAGAGTGAATGCACAGCAACTCTTTGGCACATACCTGAAATTGCTCAATGAAACTACGCCCTATGGGACAGGGCAAACAGACACAAAACACAAGCTTGTCCGTCTGCCACAGGGGTGAATGGCAGCTCCTACTGAAAAAGGAACTGCAGCTGGTAAGTTGACTACTGCAATAATTTAAAAGGAATGAAATCCAAAGTAAACCATGTCTTACCTGATTGAGTAAAACTAATAAATACATTCTATTTCCTTTCTACAATAAGGACATTTGGAAACTAGTTGTTGGTCCTCAGGTCACCAGCTCTTTGCACTCCACGTTCTCAATTTCTAATTTTGATGGCTGCTTCACATTCATCCATGTGAATCTTTCACAGTAGAGTTCAGAGTGGCCTTTTCTCCTGCTTGAGGAAGTTTCCATGCTTTTCTCACTTCATTACACATTACAAAGATTTAGTGTTCAAAATTAAAACTTTTTGCTTCATTATTAACCTCTCTGGGGAAGTCTGAAACCACATAGTACAGGCACATACACATGTATAAACGGGGACCCAGCTGGGGAAGTTCAATCGTTTAACAGGAGACAACAACCAGAACATGGCTGCCACTGGAAAATCTGAAACAGCCACCTATGGCGGGCTTTACAGATTCTTCTTCCAGACAGGGGAATTTCAGAGTTGAAATCAGGGTGCCACAACCCACTGAATTTCCAAATGTAGTTTAAGGATCCTGAAACTGTCAAATTTTAGGCTTCTAACCTGCACATGAAGTCTTCAACAGCAGAAATAACTCTATGCCATTATTTCAGGAAGTGAAGTCAGAAGATTAAACATAGATTAAATATGTTTGATCACCTCAGCCAGTACCAAGGCATTCATGGTTCCTCACTGTATTTGTCCAACCAAAATAATACATCAGGACAAATACTGTCTGTTACAACAACGCACTTTTGATATACTAAATGCTAACACTTCATCATTTCATGTTTTATTCTAAATATTATTACTATTTTTTGTTATTAAAAGACCTTTAATAGAGTATCTACCACTCTAATATCATCTATACAGGGGAGAAAAAACACAAAACACCACAAGAATGTTCCACACCTAATCTGGAATCGGCCACAACAGCAGTCATGATCATGAATGAAATCCACCGTATAAATGTGACAATTCACCAACTGGAGTAGGAATTTTTGACATCTGTTAGAACACAGAACTGCTTAGCAGCCAATCAGAACGGAACACAAGATTCATTTTCCCCTCCAACATTCACCTTTCATATGAAGAAGAAAAATAAAATATGGAAACACTCAAGGAATAAAAACAGATTAGTAAACTGCTTCACTGGTTTCAGACTGAAGACAAACATGACAGTTACACGCTACTACAGAAGCACCACTTTGTGTTAGCAAGAACACTGCCTGCTGGCTGTTGGAAAGCTGGGTCTGCCACAAGCAGAACGCACACACAGTATATGTAACTTAGGCCAACAAGATGACACCCGCTCTAAATCCACAGTTTGCTTACTGATGTCAACATCAAATATGTTTGCAATTCAAATGCTTACTGTGTTTTAGTAAATGTCATACAAATCACTAGAAACATGAATTCCTCCTCAAGGAACTATTCTGGAATTTTTCTAGAAATAACGACATTTCTGGAAGTTCCTATGAGGAACAGAATCAGTTACATACAACAAAGAGTCCTATTGATATCCAGCCTGTTTCCTGCTGTCTGTAAGCAGATTTCTGCTTCTCAATTAATAGGTAACTTAGCCGTGAGATCTACTGGTAAAAAAGGAGATCTGGAGTCAGAAAGTGAGACTGGAGAGTCTGTGTTGGTGCCAACTTCAGCCGGTGAGTCACAGGAAGAGCCTGCACTGCTTCTGTTGTCATCAAGGGCATGTGACGACAGACTGAAAATATCAAAATACAAGAAATCAGGTGCTTTTTCTGACAAGTTTCAAGTATTTACATTAATTATAAAGCCATTCTAGAAGCAAATATACCTCTCTGAACAAACGGCAAGGTTCTTCAAAATTTCACTAATTTCAATTTGAAATAAATCTGCAACTACACACCTTGTGCTCCAAAATTTCCTCCTTCAGTTCACCAGAAGTTGTGCACAGATCAGAGTAACTTCTTGCAAGCTTTATCCCATCTCCTACAAGGTGCCCTGGGCTAGCACGTAACCAGAGGCCCCTACTGCCAGGACAGCCAATGATGAACTGTACCTCCTTCAGTTGTACCACTCACTAAGTATCACACAGGACTCAAAATTGTAACTGTAAACGATCTAACATCAGCGACTGCACCAAAGTAGTTTTTGAAATTACCATCTTCTAAACCAAGATACAGCAGCTGAACCTGCACTGCTATACCTACTGTGAATAGCGTGTCCATAAGAGGTGTTTTAACATACTTAAAAAACACCTGGTAGACTCACAGCTGGGGCTGGAAGGGAATCTGTTTCACTGTTGCCACTGCAGCAGGCTCAAAGCTTCCCCACATTAGCTGAGAGGCAATCCTCTCAGCTTGCCTTGGTAGTTACATGGGCACATCCTGCGCATTATTAACCACTTGACTATAATACTAAATCAAGACATCTTTCTGTTTCAGGTCATTACGATTTTTAATGCGCTATTTTTTTATCTCCTCCCAGATGGGAGGGTCAGACAGACTAATATGTCTATGTCACTTAAAGCAAGTTTAAAAAAACCCCAACAACCCACAAAAAACCCAGACAATAATCCACTCGTAAGCATTCACCTTTGACTGAAACTAGACTCCAAAAACTGTCAGCCCTATCTTTTCCTAAACCTGCTCAACTTGCATATATGTGAAGCACATTAACAGACCTAGAAACTACAAAAATGTAGTGAATTATAGTGTCTGTTCACTGTGATAATTTCACTGCTGCAAAATTATGAGCTGTCTGCATAACAAAAAACCAGGTCCCACACAACTTCAACCATTGCTCAATAAAAAGACCTGCAAGGCTCCTGATGGAATCGACACAATAAATAGCATTTACCATCCCCCAAGGTCCACCGGATGTGAAACTTCAGTAGTAAGCATGTTGGTGGAACCTTGGAATAACCTTTTTGGATGATCTTCTATCTCTGTTACACCTTTGGTAAGAGATAAGGAGTTATTAAAGAGTTACTACTCATTTCAACTAAAATCCACTGTCTGCAGAGCAAACACAAGAGAGATTCAAACTTGTTACAACAGATCGAATAAAACCACAGAAGTTTGATGCTGGAATTTTCAAGGCCATCTATTTTTTGGAAACACTTTCATCCAAACTTCAGTAAACTGAGTTATGAAGTGAGGTTCAGACATCTATTCTTCAGTGGCAAAGACTAATATTTCAGTTTCAGTTTATTCAGCTATCAGTTCACTGACCAGTTCCACCAAAGCAGAGAACAAGTAAAGCTTGTTTTCCTCTGGCAATCAATAAAACAAGGTCCAGGATTATCACTACATTTATATATTGATTTTGGCTTCTAAATACTCTAGAGGGAGGAATAGACACATGCTTAAATAGGCTATGAGAGAATTGAATAAAAGTATTTCACAAGTTGCCTCAGAGCCAAATTGTTCTGTTATGAAAGCAAAGCTTGAAGATATAAATATATTCCAGCTGTGGAATAAAATAACTAGTAGTTAAACTTTAATAAAAATGTAGAAAGACAGAGAAACATTTCACAATCATACTGTGAGGTGTCTACCCAGGTCTTCTAGTTTTAAATTTACAGTGTTTGTCTGCTTCAGTTAGCCAGGACTCTAAAATTTTCCAACTGTTAAGATACCAACAATTGTGGTTTTTGCTTTGCTATGCAGATTCCACTAGATTCTTATCAGATCTATACAGCTGCAGCAATGGAGAGCGATTAGAACGGAACAACTATCCATTTACACAATTAGTAAACTAATTGAATTAACAATTAATCAAAAAACTATTTTAAGTTTGTCTGATTTATCCCTACAAACACTTCTAACCATTCAGTGATCTGCAATATGTTCTGTTTCTAGTCCCCCTTGAAGTATCAGCTAATTGTACAGAATTATGAAGAAAGCTGGAGGAAAGATTACAAAATTAATGAGTTGGCCTACTGTGTCAGTCAAAAACAATTACCATACCTTTCCTTTTTATTGACCCCAGAACACTTGGTCGAATGCAGTTAATAGGACTCTGGCTTCTCCTGCTTAAATGAAGGCAAATGTTATACTGATATCAGCATTAGTAAAAGAAGGTTAAAAACATGCAAAAGAATCAAAAGACAGTCAGATAACAAACTACAGAGTGGAACACACTAAGAAAGCAGACAGTAAAACAGCTTATCCAAAACATAATTTTTTTTTTCTTTGAAGAAAGATCTTAACAGAAAGAAGCTGTATCACATCATGTCACAGCTGGGGCACTCTAGAAGCACAAATCTAGGCACCGACTACATCTTGGCTGACAGGCAGTACTTTGATGAACTGGTCAGGCCTAATACCATTTAACTGTGTGTACACAACAACATCCAGTGTTACTAAAACCCAAATCAGTAACAAGCCCAAAATCTGTTTGGGTTTCCTCCCCCTTAAATTCAATTAAATTACTTAAGATGTAATTAAGAGCAATACAGAGACTCCACTGAGAAGAAACATGCCACAGAGCAGTCCACCTGCCCAACATTATGATGCAAAGATTGACAATTGATTGTAGAAGACTAAATTCTAAAGAAATACAGTTTTAGCTGTGATCGGAAAGCAATTGCAACAACTTCTGGAATTTCAAAAGCCTAGCGCGCACAGGCTATGCAAACTTTCTGTTACTGATACCATCCAGTACTTACCTTGAAAACCGCCTTGTTGGACTTGGGCTGGGACTTGGAGGCAATCCACTGCTGCTCACCAAACTTTGCAAAGATGGTGAGAAACATTGCTGACAGAGAAGAGTTTGTGTTATTCACATAGAAACACCCTATCAGACTCATATGGCAACATACGATCTTTACAGCAGGCACATAAATGACTCCATTTGGAAGAAAAAAACATTTTAAAATTGGGCTGATGCCACTTTTGTGCAAAATATCAGTAAACTGACAAGGATTTATTTCACCATAGCCTGATCAAACAGACTGTGGTCCATAAAATAATAATAAGTGCCCCTCTCTCTTATTTCAAGAGGAGGGCAAATACAGAATGAGGTTTATTAACCACTACTTAACAATAGAATACTGCACAGGAATGCACATCCACAAGATGTGCAACTGCTAGCTGGTGTTTTCCGGTTTGGGGTTTTAGGCTTTTTTTGATTATTCTCTAGTTTCTTGTCTGCAGCTGATACAGAAAGGAGCAGGTGGCTTAATCTTTTGGTTGTATTTGTTTAGCGTTACTCAAGATAAAACCTTTGTTACCACATTTTGCTCACCTTCCCTATTCCTCTTGTAGGTGAAGGAGCTGGAGAAACTGGGACAAAGTCTACTTGCTTTGGCGATGATGATTTTTCAAAATCATTGTCACTCTGTAAACAGTACATATAATTCAGCTTATGAACAAGCACCTGAAAAGGACTAACTGGTGTGGAACCATGTAAAATTCCCAGGTTATCTTTCATCGTACTAAGAGTTTTTAGGCCACACTTTATGAGTTACTGCTCAACAGCAAAGCCTGAAACATTACTTTGTGACTATCAGAACATAGAAGAAAATTTGAACAAGCAGACATCCATGCAGTTTTTCGTTTATATACCAGCCCAAGGAACCCACACATATCCTTGAACAATTGATAGTTTTATGCCTTGTTAGTATGAAAAACTGATCAAAAGCAGTGACATACTAACACCTTAATTGTAGGTGAAACTATAAAAGAAAATGCTGATATGAGAAAGTCTCTAGTGTCCTGATACTGACAATAGAAACACAAATTAAAGCATGAATGCATTACCAGGCTCAAGCTCTCCTCCCATGAGTGGCTCATCTGCATTGCTACTTGCACTTCTCTATAAAAAAGAAAAGAAATGTATTGTCCCAGGCCCACAGAGATCTGCATTAAGTATTCTGGTTTGCCTTAATGCTTACCTTTCACGCACTGTTTCTCTGTTCAGCAAATTCATTCCTTCTTCCTGAAAGATTAGCAGATGGAAATTAAAAACAAAAAAAAACAAGCTCTGCCATAGCAAATTAGAAAAGCTCATTAAATTTAATTTTACTATGTGGAAAAATTTAACTCAACTTGGTTTAGCAACAATAACATTAAGACCTGACTACATAAACCAGAGAGGGGAAGAGGATGGCAGAAATGTATCAGGAGACATCACCACACCTGAAGTGCTTAGGGGATTTGCCTATTTCTCAAGCAGCTTTTCTATTTCCCTTGCTGTCAAAGAGGCGGTTACAAAGCTGAGCAATGATAATATGAGTGCAAAATGCTGCACACTGACAGAGTATCTTCACAAGTCTCACATAATAATCTTTCCCAAAGTGGATTCTTCCTTATTCCATGGATTAGTAAGTAACTAGACACTTGTCAGCATTTCATTTGCAAAGCAGAGCACTGTGCACAGTGAATTTAGGATTTAGCATGTGTTTTTTTAGATATCCATAAAATACTATTAAGACAGATCAAAGATGCAATATTAAACTAAACATTAACCCCAAAGGGTTAAAGGACAAAGTTGGCTCAGAGGGATGTTCAGTAGATTCTTTAATTCAGTCCAGTTCAAGAATTATCTCCACAATTTTCATTGCAAGCAGGAAGAGTCCTACCAACACCATTCAACTGTGTGATTATTTGTTAAGATTTGAAAGAGATAAAAAAAGAAATCTCAGAGGTTCCCATCTGTGACAGTAAGTACACAAGACATGGAACCGCAACTTGTGAATTTAACAATCCAAGACAAAATAAGGAATGTCATTCACTTAATAATGTACGGAACAAGTATGAATACAGAAGTACATTTATAGAAACTGAATTATCAAACTTCATGTCACAAAGCCACAGCAGTTCATCCCCTTTTATTAGTCATAATCTCTTTTCATATTGGTAAAAACAGCTCCACTATGGACTTGAGTACTCTGGAGTCTCTTTAAGCCATTAAATTATTTATGAAATGAAAGCAAGCAGTTATTTTTTTTATTATTATTATGCATGTAGCTTAAATATCTGAGGTGGAAAGCAGAAGTGCTGTCAATCACTTCAGACCTCATATCCAAAAAATGCTATCCAAAACAAAACCTTGTTTTTCTTTACTTTTCACCCAGTAAAAATCAAGCCTATCCATTGAAAGCTGGCAAGCTAAAAGCACTATTTTTTAAAAATCAGGCATATTCAGGACAATTTTTCAAGTATTGCACTGTCAAAAAGTCGACATCTAAAATGGAGGAGTTGTAAGAGTCTGAGCCTGCAGATTTTAAAACAGCAAGTCTTTGGACTGCGGTCTGTAGTCTGGCAGCAGTGCTATTTAAGCCTACTCAGATATTTGCCACCCCACCCCCCCAAGAGTGTGCTCTTGCGCCCTTCCCCCTCTGCTCATGCTGTGACAGCACAAGTATGGTGATCTGGGTAAGAAAATGACACAGATGAAAAACAGCCCAGCCAGAAGAGTCCAAACTGCTGTTGAGCCAGTTCATTCTCTGGCTGCACAAAAGACTCGTGCCAGCACAAGTTAAAGAACAGTTTGTTACTAGCCCAGAATATTTATGCTGGCGCTACTGCCAAAATCTTGGTGAAACTTTACCCTCAGGGTTTAGATTAAAAGATTCCTTTATAAAATGTCCATTTTAAGATTTCTCTTTCTGCTTAGGTTGTCTGCTCACTGTACTATGCTTTTTATTTTATGGACTACAGAATTCTGCAAGCAAAGTACAGCCTTTACTAACAGACTGCAGCAGGCTCTGTACTGCAGTTTCAAAGGAAAGTCTAGAGCCATTTGAAGGATATTACACATGAACCGCAAAAAAACCACCAAACCACCTATAAAAACCATGGAAAATACATAAAAGCTAGCATTTGTGTTTACCTGTTTGATTTGATGAAGGCGGCTGCTAGGAATACGGATAGGAGATGATGGCACAAACTGCAAAACAAAGCAAATACAACTGAAAAACACTTCAACTACAGGAAAGGGAGATTAGGAGTGTTAGTAACCCCTTACAGTGCTATTCCAAACTGGAAAAAAAAATTAGTAAAACATTTCTAACATTCTCAACATACATAAACTACATTAACTTAACACAAGCATGGTAAGAAGTATTGCCATATTACACTGCTCTGTATGCTAACTTGCTAACTGCTATTAGCCTGGCTTTCACTTCATTCCCAGACAACTCCCAGAATCCTCTACAGAATGAACTTGCTGTTAGGTTAAAATATGTTAAAATATTTGTGCAGCCATGCTTAATGTATACCATCACATAAATATTTTCGGCTAAGATATCCAAAAGGGTCAACAATAGATCCTTTAAAAATATAAAGCAAAAACACACTAAGGTTTCTGGAGTGTTTTCTGCCTACAAATGAGTACTTTGAGATGTGAAAAATATGCATCAACTGTTAGGAGGCTAATGAAGAGTTAAAGGTCTTTCTCAAGAGCCTCACCAATTTGGGTGAAATTGTAAAAGACATCACTAAGAAGGACTGCTAATTTTGTCAGTTTTGCATCAAGACCTCACTGGATTGCTAAGATCTGGAACTGCAAAATCAAAATAACTAATTAAAAATTATTTTCTCGAAAGATAATTTCTTTTGATTTCCATCCTTCAAATGTTCCCACCCTTTAACGGACTTCTGTCATAACCCATTCATGGATTGAAAATACAAAGCTAAAGCTTTAAATAGAGGTGTTAATTCTCTATAAGCTGACAACCGCTCCAGAAAATGCATCTTTTCAAACTGGATGTGTGTTCAGCAAGTAAGGTTTGTATTACTGCTACATGTTTCTATGCTTCGCACATTATAAGGCTCCATCAGCTTCACAAAATATTACAAGAGCTGTTCCTTATGCTAAAGTGTGAGAACTAACAACATTCAGTTAACCATTTACAGCATCATTTTCTCATAAGTGTCACATACAATACACAGATTTTGCTGTGTTACACAGAAAATTATGGCGAGTTACCAAAGACAATTATTAATGCTCTGTATGTCCAGAATCCTCCCTCTAAAACAACAAATGTCAAGATAGCACACCCTTCTACCCACAAAAAACAGCTACCTGTCAGAGATTTGTAGGGAGGTTGCCTAATGCTTGTGCCAAAATTTACTTGCTACTTCTTCAGAGCAGTTTAGGTCAGCTTTACTTACACCAGGCTCCAACGCTTCTGTGCATCTAACTAAAAATTCCTCCAAGCTGTACCAGCCCATGTGGACCTTGAGCTGACCTTGATTCTCACACTGAGAAAAGAATCTGGACAATAGTACATTCCTGCCTATTCATCCTGTCACTCCGCAGCAGAAATGTATTTGTTCCACTCATTATATTCTAATTTTATAACTGTGGTCCACATACTTTAAGGTTTGACATTAATAGGTTACATAAAAAGTCCCAGTGGTTCGCAGTGGAAATGAATAATTATAAAAGACAGTTAAATGTTCCTCTGCATAATCTACAGCACTAACTAAACCTACTAATTCTGAGGATCTTATCCCAAACAGGTCACCACCCTTGCATCATCAATGCTTTAAGCTACTTTTTCCCTTGTTTGTAGTCCTTTGATTTAATTCCTGTGGGGGAAAAAAAAAACCCAAACAACACACAACCTCCTTTTTCCCTGCTCAGAGCTCTTTGGTTTGGTTCTTGCAAAATCTTGTCACTTCTAAAGGATTCACACTCAAGCACACGGAATCCTTAATTTGTTAAAATTCTGCTCCTCAAATCCCCAGTGATTTGAGAAAGCACAAAGCTAAATAAAAACCATTCCAGACTAGACTATCACATGGAAGAGAAACACCTTCCCTGGTATGTCAGATAAGCATTTTCTCTGAAGGTGAAGGTTTCAGCAGGGTCAGTCTGGCAGCGGCACCCAATGTAAGCAGCCACCTGCCTTGGGCTCTGCTCCTCCATCACTGTCCCTGCAGTGCCCCCTGTCTTCTGCCAACACAGGCTTTGGGTGAGGGCACACAGAGCACCTAAGAGGGATCTCACCCAGCTAGACAAACAAAAATGTTTTCAAAAAAATCAGTAAAAAATATTTTTTTTTAACCTCAGCCTAAAATGTATTGATTAAAAAGACAGAAGAGAAACCGCACCCACATAAACAAAAAGCACCAACAAATTTACCCCAAGAAGCTGTTGATGAAAGAAAGCTTTACCATTACATGTTATATCAGATTTTATATCCTAGCAGGAAAAGGGCTTTTCCACCAACCTTCCTAGGCTTTCACATAAGGATCCCAGTTCTGTAGCAGATGTAGGAGTTGCCTACCCAGAGTTTTAAGCAGAATTTAGCTAAAGGGCAGGCACTGGACAGAAAAATAGGTCAGAAGTGTTCTTCAACCATTAGCATGGGGGTAACGAATTATTTCTGAAGCATCTTCAAACAGTAACAAATTAAAACTAGATAGTTGCTGTTACCATTACAGGGCCTTTTTTTCCCATACTTAGAAGAAAATTGAGTACTCCCTCCCACCCCAACAGAGCCTTATTTTTCCAAAATACTAATAATCATCTGAATGCAGCTGGATTTTATCTTGTGTCTACCCGATTCCTAAGGCTGCCTTAAGGAAAAAAGTTACACCTTGGGTTATACATGAAACTCTCAACAAGATTCCTTTGTGTCAGAGGAAAAGACTACCCCATGCATCCTTTAAGAGAAACCCTGTAAGGGTTAACAAATTCTGCTGTCTATGTGATCCTATGCAGCAGTTTACATCAGGCAAAATCGCACGCTTCTACCTTGATTCGTAGATCTAAAGCACAAGACAGACAATATTTTCTCTGGGTTGAGGCAACACATGTTTAGACTAAAATTTCAAAAATTCAGACTTGGGAAGCTGTAATTGCAGAAGTCTGGCAAAAACTGAAATCACCAATGAGCATCTCTAAGAGGCAGGGATACTGAAAGTATCAAGATTCACATTCTGGCAGACAGTTCTAGCTATATCAGCTGTTGATTTCAGTAGCCTACTCTTCCAGTACTATATAAAGACAATTTAAGATCAGAGCATCGCTGCCCTTTTTTTTAAAACATCAGAAGAAGTGGAAACTCTGAAGACAAAGTCAGAAAGCAGGGCAGTGTTAATTAGTGATAAAGGAATAAATCTCAGGCTCCGGCTAAGACAGACAAAGATATGAATGAACTTTAAACAGGATGAGGCTGAAGGAGTAGGCAGATCCGGTTGAATAGATAAAATGCTGACGTAACCCAGTATGTCAACTACCTGGATTAACTGAATTTATAACTTCCAATTATGGTGAAAACAAATGATTAGTGGAAGGTTTTTGTTGAAGAATATCATATAGTGCATAAACCCAGCTATTTTGCATAATAAACAGCTTCTAATTCACCCGATCAGTCACCCCCGCCTTGTTCAATACCAACAAGAAATTAGTAACAGATTGACTACTGAACCATACATCGATGTAATTAGTTTTCCTTCTGAACTACCTTTCTTAGAACATCTGCTTGTATTTTATCAATAATCAAAATGAAATCTAAGTACTCTTGAAAGCCAAAAGGTCTAAAACATTTCACTATACCTACAGCCTATTAACATCACAGTCTAGAACCTTGTTTTTGAAAACACATTGTTTCACAGACTGCAATCTCATTTGTTTTCTTTAATCCTGTTTGCACGTTTCTGTTTTGGACTTGATGTGGTTGGTCTAACAGTTTCTTACCAGACTCTGACGGTTCATAACCGTGGTACTGTTGCGGCGGGTTCGCAAAACGCTAGCCTGGAACACCTGTGAGTTATCACTGTGAAAAGAAACACTTGTCAAACGTAAAAGCCATTTCCTTGCTACCAAAAAGTACCTCTTACCGAAAGCTCAGATTCAAACGGACTCAACAGACAGGTATGTTAGAACTCTTTAGCTTGTTGGTAGAGAGTAGAAACCAAACTGCTCTTCCCCCAAGTGCCAGCTGCTTCCATTAATAATTTTAGTTCATCATATCAAGTCTTCAGCATAACTGAAAAACTTCTAAGACTGATCATTTCAGTGGGAGTTTATGATGTTTGTAATGTCTGTGGCTTGTGCATGACTTTCAATGTCATCCAACAGAATAAATTTATACACGGCACATAACCAGTAACCAAAACCAGCCTTGATGCCATCAATAAGATAGAATTTAAAAATAGAGTAACTTTTTGTATCCTATAGTTCTAACTATGAACATTTTAACAATTCCAAACTTTTTTCCAGGAGAGGATAAATTAACTAGTTTTTAAAGGCTGAAGCCTTTTGACCACAGTCATGCCACTAACCTGGAAGCCGTGCATCCATTTCAATAACACAGAATTTGTTATTTGATGTAGAATGAGTTCCTTCCTCAAGGAGCTCAAGTTCTGCTGATTTCTAAAGCAAGTTTCTCCAGTCATCATCAGCAGCCACTGACCAGTGTTCATGGTACGCAACTGCAGAAACTAGTAAGTTTTAAGGTCACTAGAATGAAAACATTAAGCCACAATCTTGTTATAACCCCCCTGCCTAGAAATCGCTGAGGAACTGCACAAGCCAACAGGTCCAAATGCTAAGATTGTAATTAGATCCAAATCACAGTAACATCTTTTCATTTTGGCTGCTAACTTGGGATGCACAAAAGCTCTATACAAATACAATTTTTTTAAAACTAAACTGACCAGTAGTACTAAATTGTTCTAAAGACTGGTAACTCTAATGCACTTTCAAGACACATCACTATCAGAGTCCTCCAGTTTAAAACACACTGGTTAGATGCACCAGTTTTAGACAGCCTTAACCAAGCTGCAACTAAAAAAAACAAACAAAGCTTACACTGTGGAATAAAAGCCAACAGCAATCGGCGTAAGCACAGTGCTTTTGCCAAGAAGAATCCCTTGACTCTCTCCAAAACTACAAACAGTGATGACCTGATACTGTTTTAAATTTTCAAAGTTGTTTCATTGATCTTACACCCACAAGAGATCCAACAGTTGCCATTTGATAGGAGCTGGAACAGGAGAAACTTAAGGGATCCACAATGTGATGGTTAGAGATGATATTTACTGGCTGAGGCCAACAGTGACAACTTGTATTTAGTGTAAAGTGTACTGGCTGGTTCACAAACAAAACACATCCTGAAATCCAGGGGCTGAATGGAAAATGCAGGCCGGAATGATTCTGTACCACATTTCCACAGCCTGAGTAAAATATTCAGTTCAAAGTAGAAGAGGGGCAGAGGAAAATAACCCCTATAACATTCTTACCTTTACACTCCTTTGTAAATCACCAGAGCTCTTCCACAGAGAATTCTTATGGTCCAATTAAAAAATCAATTTTATTTGGAATGAAAATAGAAGAGTCAGAAATTCTTAAAAGGTAACTTCTATGATCTAAAATATATCACTTTAAAATGTTCTCTAGCTCAATGGTAACTCGACTCAACAAGCTCCTTACTAAAACTGTAAACGAAGAAGTAAAAACAGGAGGCAGCATAGAAAAAACAAGCTATTTGCAAGCAAAGCTTTTGTTTCAGTTTACTCAACAAAGCCATTCTGGGAAAAAACTGAAGTTTCTTGCCAAGAGCTGCAATCTTGCAAAAGCAGCATTCTGCTGGAAAATTCCTAACGACCAGGCAAACCACTGCAACCACCTCAAATTAGTTCAATAGTATTGTAGTTCAATTTGTATAAACTCCCATTGTGTAGTGCATAACACAGTTTAAAGGCAAGAACTTGTGCTTATCCTTCTACCTGCCCAACCACGATTAACAATTTTTACAATATGGTTATGGGATTTTATATTTTTAAAGGTCAGGAGTGTCAGAGTTTGCAAGAAATGACTTATGTAAGGCTGATGGTATAAAAACATCTCATTTCAGTTACATACTTTACCTGCTCAGAAATCTCCCTGAGGAACAACTGCTATACAGTGTACTTTGTCTATAACTACCTAAAAGGTGGTTATAGTCAGGCGGGGGTTGGTCTTTTCTCTCTGGACACAGGACAAGGCATCACAGCCTTAAAGCTCCACCAGAGGAGGTTTAGACTTCACATTAGGAAAAGGTTTTTCACTGAAAGAGTGATCCAATTTTGGAACGGGCTGCCCATGGTGGTGGTCGAGTCGCCATCTCTGGAGGTGTTCAAGGTTAGTCTGGATGAAGTGCTGAGTGGCATGATCCAGATGCTAGGGTTACTTGGTTTTAGGTTGGACTGGATGATCTTTAAGGTCTTTTTCAGCCACATCATTACTGTCATTACTTCTATATCACACAGAACAGTAAATAGATAGTTGCTTCACTGCGATTATGTAAAAGAATCAGTTATATTGACTTAACATTAAATCATCACTGAATAGATAAAAATTTGTATTTCCTCTAAATGACAACACACTGTTAACCACTTGGGTGTCAAATGTTAATTTTGTTCTTCGCTTTGTATCTAGTTCCTCACAGAAAAATGAAGTTTAAGGAAACAAAACCAAGAAAGCAACACCCAGAAAATACTTATTACGACCTACAGTATATTTTATAAAGTTTATTGCCAACTCTCCCATTGTGCAGCATGTGGACCACCGTGATGCTAGATGTTAGCCCCATATAGCAGATGGGGGCATTTCCAAACCTCACAACAGCCCAGAGTCGGCAAAAAAAGGCACTTTTGAGTTATGAATCAAGACAATCCATAGCTGAGAATCTTCTCCAAGCCCTTCCCTGGGACTGCCCTATCAGATGAAGATAGCCGGACCTGGAATACACAGGTAAGACCCCAAACCCCCTCACAAATTCCACCTGCCACAGGCTGATCGCAACATCCAGGCAGAGCTGTCCACATAACTCCTGGGGCTGTTCCCAGAGCTGCACGCTAACAAAATGAGGATCAACCAAGGAAACCCCAGGACAACCGATATATTATGTCATACTGGACTTGTTACTAATCCATCTTTATAGGTCCCGTGAACTGAATCCCCCGACTGTAGTCAAGTCACCTGCTGTCACGGCCAGACACCACGCAGTGATTTTCGTTCTGGCCAGACCTGCACTATTACAAAAAACACAGAGGGCGGGACTTTACCTACAGGAACAGCCACAGCCCTGACGCTCTACCCTGTTCCTCAGCAACACAACGCGCAGCAGCCCAAGACGAAAACAAACAACTTTAATGAAGCCGCGTTGCGGCGGGCGCTCACCTGAGGCCGTGAATCAGGGGGGCGCTGTTGGAGCGCCTTAGGCCGCCCCCATCGCTCGGCGCCGCGGCGCTCCCTGGCGGCAGCTCCAGGTCCAGCTCCATTTTCTCCTGAGACATCGCGGCGGCGGCCCCGGCTCCTCCCGCTCCGCCGTGACGCCCATTCACTGCCAGCGCCCGCAGCGGCTCCTCATGCCGCCGCGGATCCCGACCGGACGCGGCGCAGCCGCCCCTACAGGCCCCGCGAGCGGCGCCGCGGGCAGAGCGTGGGGGCGCGCCGGGAGCGGCTTGGAGAGCGGCCCCAGCAGCGCCCCATGCCGGGGTCAGCCCGTCCCCGCACCCCTACAGCTGCCGCCGCCGGACGACCCGCTCTCGCCGGTGCCGGTGCCGCTGGAAAGAGAGCGGGACCTCGGGTCTGACCCTTCCAGCGCATGCGCCGCAGCGAGCCCCGCACGGCAGGCACATGCGCAAAGCGATGGCACCGTGATCGCGGAGGCGTCGTCCGGGATGTTCAGGGTCGCTGTGCAGAAGTGGTGTCGGTACTGTTGCTCCCGTCAAGCGCCTCGGGAGAGGACAGGCTGAGACCATGGGAGAACTGGGACGGGATGGAGGCTGTCACTGTGTGCCATCCCCAACAACAATCCAGACACTCTTAACTGTAGCTAGATGGCTACAATCTCTGTAAAAAGGTGCCTAAAGTCAGTTCATTCCTAATCTTCTGCTCAGTGCTAGAATGCTAACCTTCAATATCGAGGACTTTGCATCTGAGCTCACACCCAACCATTGTCACTGTCCACAAATAGCGTTGGAGGTGCTCTGCAAGCCTAGGCATCTCTTCCTCGGTTTGTATCCCCAGGTGAGATTTGCAGGCAGTGTTTAAGAATCAATATAACCAGACAAAACAGGTACATTATAACTAAGCTTTTATTTTTTTTTACATGGGTCATAGGTACTTTTACAGTAGGTAACTGGGTGGCTGTGTTTATTTAACCCCCAGGAATATTTCCCTCATATTACCAAATATCTCCCACACTGTTGCTCACACTGTAATTTCATGCCCACTAATCAGACCCTCAGTATCACCATGCCCACCTATCTAATTCTCATAGTCTCCGTTTTCTCACTTTGAATCTCCCATTTTTCACCTATATCCTTATAAGCCTCTGTATAATATATTATCTCCTTTCTCAGTCTATGTTGCCATGGTCATTTCCACTGCTTCTCTACCTCAGGTCTTTATCATTCCCTCATTTAAATCTTCCACTTCACTCTGTTCTGTAGTACAACTCTGCCACAGCCACATTCCCCTTTCTCTGCATTATTACCCTCCTGGGACTTTCAAGGATGGCCTTGCCACACTTCCATTAAGGTTCTCCTGGCCATAGTAAATCCTGTGTGGGCAGTTTGGTGTGTTGGTGTCTGGCACTGGCAAATGGAAATACACGAAGCAGAGCTGTCAGCCCATTTTGGATATTGTTGACTTTTTTTCTAGACAGTGCTTTGCTCTACAGCATTTGAAGCTTTTTGCTGTCCTTAGTGGCAAAAACAATAATAATATAAAATACACATATGTTCATGGTTTAGTCAGATTTTGCAGGTGGCTTTTTTATTAGCAGAGACAACATATGCACCAGTAGGTTATGTCCAGGACTGGAAGTTTTTCTGGATCACAAAATCTCAGAATCATTCTGGTTGGAAAAGACCTCTGGGGTCATCAAGCCCAACCATTAACACCATTCCACAAAGTTCACCCTTAAACCATATCCATCAACACCACATCCAGGAATGGCAACTCAACCCCCTCCCTGTCAGCCTATTCCAGTGCTTGACCACTCTTTCTGTGAAGCAGATTTTTTCAAATGTCAAGTCTAAAACTCCCCTGTTGTAGTTTGGATCCATTTCCTCTTGTTCTATCACTTCTTTTGAGAAGAGACAAGCACCAACCTCTGCACAATGTCCTTTCAGGTAGTTGTAGACTGATGAGGTCTCTTCTCAGTCTTCTTCAAACTAAAGGGTCCTAGCCCTATCAATCGCTTTTCATAAGATTTATTCTCCAGGCCCTTCACCAGCTTCATTGCTCTCCACTGCATTTGCGATGCATTTGATAAGAACTAGTAAACTGTTACTTGAACTGCCATTGGGGCACTCAAAAGTGCATTGTTGCTTTTAGTGATTGGCAGTATGAGGTGATTATCAGCTTTAATTTTCTACTAACTGATAATAATGATTAAAAATCAAACAAAAGAGAATTCTAGGTTGTTTACCTTGTTATCTTTGAAAGAGATGGCACTTCTATATAATTTCACATGGAAGTGTCATTGCTGACTATGATATAGTGTTAAGCTGTGGCATGGGCCTGTGAATGGTTTTATTCCCAGGTTTTTCAATGTTTTTTACTGAAAAATCCTGAAAATACTTAAAACGTAATATCGTTGGAACTGTTAACTCCTCTTCAGTACCTAACAAGCACAAAGGTCTTCATTAAAAGCATCAGTATAATGCAATAAATGTAAGCCTCAACAAAAGCATTTGATGAGGCATCTAAATTCTCTCTGAAGATGGAAAAATTCAATGTTCTCAAGCCAGTCTTGGTTAACAAAAAAATGCCAGGAGGAACCAAGCAGCAATCTGTATAAACTGTAGTTCCGTGCAGCTCTTTAGGAAGCAAGATAATATTTTGAAGCTAGATAATAATTCATATATCCATGTTCCAGCTTAAGTTGAAATGAGAAAGCTTTCAATTTTTCCTGTCTGTTTTTGTATCCAGTGTGTCACAAAAAAGAATTGCTGTTTCCCAGGAGAAAATGAAACGCTTGTTAAAACTGGTGCTGGTGAAACCCCTGAGGACTGCTCTGCGTTTAAGATGCAGATGGGCATGTTGCAATTATTAAAGAAAAAATATTACTACATTAAAGCAAAGAAGCACAGATTTTAACATTTATATGTTGGAATAGAAAAAGGTAGTCTAAAACCTAAAATACAGCCAAAAACTACAATCACATCTCATAACACACTTTATGCCAGATTTCAGGAAGGGGTGCAGAAGCTCATGTTCTGATTGCTTGTTAAAAACACATTGAGACAAACCTGGGAAGTACACTGAAGAAGACTGTGTTGATTTGAGTCGAACAGTGAGTCAGGGTAACCTCAAACTACACTGCCACCTGCCAGCACGGGGCACACGGCTGGCCCCGAACGTGTCCCCCTACAAACACTCCGGGGCTTCTGGCTGTACGCGGACGCCACGCCCGGACGGTGCCTCCACAGCGCTCCTCTGGCCCCGCCCCCAGCGTGACGTACTCGTCGCTCATTGCAGGGTTTCAAACAGCTTGCCCTGCCTCGCCGGCGCGCGGACTCCCGAGAGTCTCTGCGGGACAGCGCGCGCCAGCACTATGGGGGCGGGAGGTTGTCTCTTACTGCGCTCGTGCGCGCGCGCAGTGGCGGGAACGCGACTGCCGGGTGCGTGCGCCGCGAATAGCGAGCGGCCGCAGCTCCACCTCGCTTCCCGCGCATGCGCCGTGAGCCATAGTGGGGGGTGTCGGGCCCGAGGCTCCGCTCGCTCACCAGTGGTAACGGCACGAGCGGCTCNGCGGGCGCTGGCAGTGAATGGGCGTCACGGCGGAGCGGGAGGAGCCGGGGCCGCCGCCGCGATGTCTCAGGAGAAAATGGAGCTGGACTTAGAGCTGCCGCCAGGGAGTGCCGCGGCGCCGAGCGATGGGGGCGGCCTAAGGCGCTCCAACAGCGCCCCCCTGATTCACGGCCTCAGGTGAGCGCCCGCCGCACCGGGCCGGCGCGAGGGGGACCCGCCCGCACCGCGCCGTAGTGCCTTGTCTGCCGGGCCTCGGCTGCTACCGCAGCGCGTGCTGCCCTAGTGGAGCACACCCCTTTCCAGCTCTCCCTGCACCGCCGCGTCGGTCGCTGAAATGTGTCGCTGGTCGCTGTGAAGCCTCCGGTCAGTTGCTTCTTGTGGCTGTGGGCTGGCAAGGGGAAGGCACTCGAAAGGTTCCCTTCCGCAGTGCTTCTGTTGCGGTGAAATGGATGTTTTGGCCCACCGGAGCGGATACCACCGCACGCAATGGCTTTGAGGAGAATTCGCCTTGCGGAGTTGTTCACTAAACTTTGTCTTTTTTCCGTGTAGTGACAACTCGCAGGTTTTTCAGCCTTACGTGTTGAGGACTCGCAGGAACAGCACAACAGTTATGAGCCGTCACAGCATGGTAAGTTATTAAGCATTATTTGTTTACCGTGAACAAAAAATAATTGGCTGGAGAGATAAAGTTAGGCTTGATTTGTATTTGCAGCTCCCAGGCTGCAGAGTATGTAATTTACTCTTTCTTGGCCTGTTTGTTAGGCATGACTGTTCTTTCCTACAAAGCCTGAATGCTAGACATTAACAATATCACTTTAAAAAGTGTTACTTATATGCTGGGTGATATTCTGCCTTCTCTTATATAAATCTGGTACTCTGCAGCAGTTTAATTTTCCAGAGAAGGTGTTACTTTAAAACAGGTCTTTTTCTTTGTCTTCTAGTAATAAAAAGAAAAATCTAATTAAAAATCTTACAGAATTCTGGAATGCAAATTAGTATATGTTACTGTAAACACATGGTCTTCCTGAGAACTCTTGGCCCATATATATGTGGTGGTAGCCCAAGTTCCAAAGGAATTGGATGCATAAAATTATGTCCAACTGAAAAACTGTGTTAGTTTATGGGAGTAGTATTCAAGACTGAGCTGAAACACTGAGATTTCTGTTTTACGATAGTCAGCTGGCTTAGTAAATTAGTAGAGAGTTAGATAGGAATGTGTCATCTTAATCTAGACAGTAGGGATTTGTACAGTGTTTGTAGTTTCATTTGTAATATCTCACTTGTCCAGATAGTGTTCCAGATAGTGTACATGGCTGTTTTGTATCTGCACTGCTGCACACTCTCTGCTTGTAAGTCTGAGATTTGTGCCACTTGCTAAGTGATAGCATGAATTTCTAAGTGGTAAAACAAGTCTTTTCCCTTGAAGGTCAGTGTTGTCTTTTTGCAACATTATTTGAGTCATCCACATGTAGCTGTACAGCTCATTTTTAATTAAGAATGCACGTGATGGTAAGCGGGATGAATGATGGAAGCTGTTGATATGTGATTTAACTGTTGTGGCTGTCACTTTTTTCAGTTGTTGTCGTCGTCTCCTATTCGTATTCCTAGTAGCCGACTTCATCAGATCAGAAGGGTAAGTGTGGTTTTTATCTATACTATCTGTATTTTTTGTAGATAAAATATGGATATTTAATCCATATTATCTGTGGGTTTTATCTATATATACCTGTATAGTTAGTAACAGAATTAAAAATATTATATAATATTGAAGTACTTATATAATTGGAGCTTATTTCCTTTTGAGTTCTTGAAGTACTAGAGGAAACAGCTTTTTTTAAGGTGACTTAATTTCAACAAGGAAGTGTCCTTGCAAGGCTTATTGTTGCTGTGTTTAAACTACTTTGCATTTTTCAAGTGTTTCTGAAAGAAACCATGAACTGGGCTGGTAGCAGTCTATTCTTTCTGGAGTGGTCCTGCTGTTCGTATTTCAATTCTAATGGCTAATTTTTGAATGAATTCAAATGTTATGGTGAAACTTATAACATCTGTCTCCTGCAGGAGGAAGGAGTGGATTTAATGAACAGAGAAACAGCACATGAAAGGTGGGTGTTATTGAAACAAGATGATAAAGCAGCCAGAGTTATCGTCTTTGTAGCTACTGATGGGATTTTTTGTATTCTAGGGAAGTGCAAACAGCAATGCAGATAAGCCATTCATGGGAGGAAAGCTTGAGCCTGGTAATCTCTTTACAGATGTTTCCTATTTAATTCTGCTTTTACACTCAACTGACAAGTTTAAGGGAAAGGAGGAATTAACCGTGAAAATAATTTAAGAATTTAAGTTCATCTGCTTCAGCTATTTTGTGCGTTTGGCCCAATGACTTTCCACTAGAAGGCTGTGCCTTGGATTCTAAGGTCATGTGCTGTGCAGTGTTAAGTCTAAGTTATTGTATTTACAGAGTGACAACGATTTGGACAAGTCTGAGAAATCTTCCTCCCCAAAGAGAATAGACTTCATTCCAGTTTCGCCTGCACCTTCACCTACAAGGGGAATAGGAAAGGTAAGATAAACAAAATAGTAAACTGAGGGAACATTAAGATTTTTAGACCCAGGTGAACTGTGAAGGCATGTGTAACTTCACAATTTGATTGATAGTTTTTAAAAAGCCAAACCAAATAACCATGACCAAACAGCAACAAACCTGCTCTATCCAAACACACACAACGCACAATTTATTGCTTTCTAAGAATCAGATGCTTCTCATCCTAGAGCCTGCAGAGTTTAAGCAGTATGCTGCTTTTGTTGCACCAGACATGTTTAGTTGCTGCTATTTGTATGAACCTTGGATGGCTAATGGAAGAGGTCATTAGAGTAATGAGATTTGGATGTGCTCATGAGCTGCATAAGTGAGGGTGTGCTGAAGAAGTACCACAACTGCAAATATATCGTTTGTTGAGTAAGAGTATAGGCAAAGACCAGAAGCTACAAATCCATGTGATGAGGAGGATGAGTATCTGCCCATCTGTTAGTGAAGGATGGCATAAGCTCATAAGGAAGAAGTACTCAGGTGTGCTGAACAGTGGTGGCAGATGCTGGAGAAGGGAAGAGGTGAATGTTAGGTAAGCTACTTTTTCCAGTGAGGCTTGGATAACTGAAACATAGCATGGAGAAAATGGCGACTGTATTTAAAGATGGACTGTTTGACCTTTTGTTTCACCCTTTTTGTGGTTATTTTTCTACTGTTACTGTTTTAGTGCATACCTCTACCACTGGTGATGCACGAAGCAGCCATGTCCTAGTGCTGGATAAATGTGTTCCTGCTGTAACTGATGCTGCCAGCTGGTTCTGTACCTTTTGGAATCATAACTGTAAAGCAGGAGTAGATAATTTGACAGAAACATTTTTGCTGTTAGGTATGGAAATTCTTGAGCTAAGTTCAGATAAGCTGTGTAATCACTAAGCAAAATGCTCTATTCTAGTCTGGAACATGGTGTTAAATTTTCAGGTCAGGTGTATTTTGAGTAAACTCAACTTGTTTGTTTAACAAGTCCCTTGAGAGAAGTAAATCCCAAGTACTGTACTGCTGGTTCTAAATGCAGCAGGGAAAAACAACTGTCATCTTTAGAAAACAGTATCTATTTCCATTCTAGATTTCTTGTGTTTGAATTTTAGGTTAATCAAAACATTTTTGTGTTAGCCAGTGTATATTTTTTGCAAGTTAAGTTCTAATGCCTTAAAGATTGCATTTGATAATCTCTGCCTTATTGTTACTAGCTTTCCTTTAACTGGGGATGTTTTGTTTAGAAGGTGGTGTGATACTAAATACCTAACTATTCAATAGGGAATTCTGAAGCATCTTCCTGTGACTTTTTTTATTCAGCAATGTTTTTCACCATCATTGCAAATGTTTGTGAGCAGTAATGGATTACCTCCAAGCCCTATTCCCAGTCCAACAAGACGGTTCTCCAAGTAAGTAAAATCTGCAAGTAGCAGGAATACATTGCCTTAAAATTCCAAAGGTTAATGAAAGCTGATGTTAAGGCATTAAAAAAGACTACTTTTACAATAACTGAAGTATGGCCATATAAACGTTCTGTGACAGATCAGTCTTTATCAGTGTGGGTGCTCTTAAAGTAGCCTGTGTCAGTTTCAAAATAGACTTGGTAACTTATAGCAAAACTCATAGGTATTTCAAATGAACATAATTAACTTTGTCAGCATATCAATATTATTATATAAATATTAAACTATTTAGAAATGGTTTAAAATTAGATGTGATGCATTAAGAAGACACTAAAACATATACTATAACTTTGTGTGGCAGATCATGGAATGGCTTAGTTTGGAAAGAACCTTAGAGATCATCTGTTGGAGGTGTACTAAACCAGCCTGGATGTATTCCTGTGTGACCTAATCTAGGTGATCCTGCTCTATTAGGGGGATTGAACTAGATGATCTTTTGAGGTCCCTTCCAATTCCCAACATTTTGTGATTTCCAAACTCCCTGCCTATGGCAGGGACACCTTTCACTAGACCATGTTACCTATAACCCCATCCAACCTGGCCTTGAACCCTTCCAGGGATGGAGAATCCGCAACTGCCCTAGGCAGCCTGTTCCAGTGTCTCACCATTCACATAATGAGGATTTTTTTCCTAAAACTACCCTCTTTTAGCTTGAAACCATTGGTCTTTGTCCTATCACTAGCATCCCTTGTTAAAAGTCCTTTCCAGCTTTGCTGTGGACCTCATGCGGGTACTGGGAGACTGCTGTAAGATCTCCTCAGAATCTTCTCCAGGCTGAACAGCCTCAGTTCCCCTTGCTTATCAAATAGTGTGCTCTAATAGGCAGCACTTCTTTGTTATTTAGATTCTTGAAGCATTCCAGTTGTGTAGGAGTAGTTCTAATTAACCTCTCATTATGTGGTTGTATTGATTTTGATGCTAGGTTTGCTGGTCAGATTTGGAATAGTTACAGGCCTCACTATCTATCCTTTCCCTAGCAGGAGGAGTCAAAGTCCAATCAACTGTATCAGGCCCAGTGTTCTTGGCCCCATTAAAAGAAAAGGTATGTGTATTTTCAGATTCAGATGTTTTAATATGGATGTAGTTTTGCATCTGGATACTTCCCCCCCCCAGTAAATAAATATAAAACAATTATGTTCATAAATTAGAAATTCAATGGGAAGTACCTAGTATAAAACAAGAATGAAAAAGCAGCTACTGCTTGAAGAAGGCAAACTTTATTACACATCAGATTAAATGTTATGAATATTCGTAAGCCCTGACATTCCTGAGAGTACCACTGCACAGTGCACACCCTTCAGATCATCTTAGGAATGTTGCTTATCATGCAATATCTTCTAAACTTAGTACTGAATGTTTGTTTTTACTATGAGAGTTCAGAAGGTAAGTGTTTAGATACATGAACTAGACCACTGGTCTTTCCTCCTGAAGGGGGAATGCTACATTCTTTCCTGGAAGTATTCCATGTTAAAGACATTCAAATTACACCGCAGAACAAATCTCCTAAGTAGAACTGTAAGAGTTAGATGTTTACAAGTATGCCTCTAGCTGTGCTTGTCTTTCTGCATCTTTTTTTTTTAAATGTAGGCATTTTTAATGGCACCAAAAGCAAAATCTTGCAAATAAGATTTGTATTTAGCTTTTGAGAAAAGTCAGCTTACTGATTTGTGGTTTTTTGTTGTTTTTTTTTTTTTTTTAGGACTTCTTGTCCTGTCTTATAAAGAATGTCATCCAACTTACATTGAATTGACATGAGCGAGAGCTTTTTCTTGTAGATAACAATCCTGTCTTGGCTGTTACTTCTTAATGAATTTTGGAGGCACTAAGAATTTTATCAAGCTCAGTGATCAGTAGAGAATAGGTGTTCATACTGCAAACTTTACACACAGATTGTATTAAAAACACTGCAGGTCACAGGCAGGTTTTTATCACCTTTTCCGTGTGCTCTTGTGGAGTGTTTTTTATAAAGTGGAGATATTAGTTTGCCTTTTCACTTGAAATACCAAGGAATTTTTCAGCATTTTACTTGTTCTTAGGACACCAAATGCATTTAAATGAACCTAAATTCCTAAATACATAATTTTTTTTTCTGAAGTTTAGCAGTAGCCTTAGGGTTCATATTATGCAGACATGACATGGTAACAAATAAACACCATGAAAAAGAAAGCAATGCGTTGAAGGATATTTCACCGCTACAGGGAATTAATACTGGTAGAGCATGTGATGAGCTGTCGTAGCAGAGATTTGCCCTTTGCCACTTGAAATTTCACAGTTACCTGGGTTGGTGGTTTGGGTTTTCTTCAGTTCTGTTGTAAGACCAGTTTTTGCCCTTTCTGCTTGGTGTAAGTTGTTATTGCTTTCACTCTTTGAAGGGAATGTATCCCCCTGGGATAAAGGAAATAGAAAGTTGAGGGGGGGGTTATCAGTCTTTTATAAAAAGAGTGATAGTGTAACTCTCATGCATAATGTTGTTGCATATATTTGCTGTAGTACTTAACCTCTGTCAGCTTTTCAAACTGATGCACAACTCTTGTGAAGTGTAGGCAAAACACTGGAAAATGTATTTCCACTTCCTATGTTGTTTTTTGTCGGTCTTAACAAATAAAAATTACTGTAGCTGAAGGTTTTCTTTGTTTTTTAAACTTGTTATTGGTGAGCTAACTGTATTTCCCAATGCATCTGTTGTACACAGGCTGTAAATGAGCCCAACTCATTCCCTAAACAGATCATAGGAATTCTCGGGTACAAAGATGATCTGATCTTTGATGAGTACGTGGAAATGCATACCTTTTTGTTTTTCTATTCAGCTTTTCTGTAAAGGTTTACGTATGCATCAGAACCTGCTGTATGCAAGAGGGTGAAACTGTACACCAAGCTGACCTTCCTATTTTCATAATCACTAAGAATGTTAATCTCTGCATTTTGACTTTGAGTTGGTTGCCTCACCTCAACCGCTTGCTTAAAGTTAAGTCAGAGCAATTAGTTTGCTTCAGATTATTTTGGCTGATTGTAGTCCAGGTAGCAAGTGCCTAGTGTTAGTGAGATCACTGTAGCCCTTCAGATACTGATGAAGAATTAGTTAAATTAAGGGTGGACTGTAATATTAAACAACAGCTAGCATCAAATTAATATCTTACCCAAGTGCTTGGGTGGCTGATTTGGGGGGGTTGTGTTACAGATGTGACCTTGCTCTATTGTGGGATGAACGTCTTTTACAATAGGCATATACTAAATGACTTCAAGAGAGACTCAAGTGAGTTTGATTATTTGCGTTATTTTCCTTAGGTGAAATGGAAACTGAAAGTCAGCCAAAGAGACTTTTCCAAGGAACAACCAACATGCTTTCTCCAGATGTTACACATCTGACAGAGCTCAGTTCATGGTAAAATATTTCATGTGCCCTGAAGTTTATCCCTAACTGTTGGGGTTTTGTTTTTCCTGGAAAATTGTAGCTTGATTGTGCATATTACTGGGAATTACTGCTGTGGTTGTGTGGTGTGACATAGTTCCTGCTCCTTTGATCAGGCTTCCTCAGCAGACTCTGGTGTAGATTTTGTGTATCAAAACTTACACTGAGTATCATGGTAACCAATCCACGTTGGTTTTTAAGCGAAGTTACTTCGCAGAGATGCTTTAGTGGTCACATAGTATCCATGGCAAATACAAAATGTGTGTGTGAATACTTAACTGCAGTTGCATAGTTCACGTGGATGCATTCTTGGTTTTTAGTGTACAGTCTTGTGTCCTGTGCTGCTGCCATACAAAGCTGACTTCTTTTTTATGTCCAGTCAAATGCTACCTATTCTATTCTGTTGGCTCTATTACTGTAAGTTCACTTTATCTACAGACTTGAAACTGCCTATTGATACTTTTTTTCATGTTGCTTCCAGCTAAATTGCAATAGCATCAATTTGTGCGCCTTCTGAATCCTGGTACAGAACTTCAAATCTCAAACACAGGAATTCTTTACTTACAAGAGAAAAATAGGTTTCAAAATTCTTTAAGTAGAGCAATGGTAAAGAATGTATTAATTAATGATATTTGTTGTGTTACTAATTAGACTGTTACTACTTTAACCTTTTAAAGTTTTATTGTCTTTAGTTGTCACCTCTGATTAAAATTAGCGTCATAATCTATTTTGCATGTTAAAAAAAATACATAATTCTGCTCCTTATTCCCGTAAGGAGCATGAATGCGTATAAAACATGCTAGAGAAAACAAGGAGTTTTCAGGGCTGCCAGTCTTACAGTAAAGACTGAGTGGTAGTATAGGTCTCCTACATCTTCTCTACAAAGGCAAAAGTGCTTTAGCTTTGTACACAAAGTCTTTTGTGCCCATGTTACTGAATAACCTGTTTCTTTTTCCCCAGCCTGTCTTCAGATATTCTTGATGGGAGCAGCAGCAGTGTTGGCTCTTCCTCTGATTCACTGACTAAAGGCAGCATAACCACAGAGTCTCCAGTAACATGCTCGAACTCATGCTCTTCATTCATTCTGATGGATGATCTCTCACCTAAGTGACTTAAGTCAGTGTCTTGCTGTGCTGTTCCCTTCCTGTATACTTGTACAGAGAAATGAACTCTAATCCTTGAACCATTAACACAAGGATTATCAAAAGGAAAAAAATTATTGTAATTGTAATCCTTGGTGACTTTCCAGCGATTTTGATTTATCCATTTAATGGACATTGTAGACCATATTAATGTCTGGGTTTGCAAATTTCTTTTTTACACAGGATGTCTGCTCAGATTATACTAACTTTTTGCTTTCAGGAACTTGCATACACTTTTTGATTCTGACGGTTGGTATCTGCCTATTAGTGTTGCAATTTTTAGGAGAATACTTATATTGTTATCATGGTCACTATGTCTAGGGAAATAATTTGGTTGGGAGGGATTTGAAAATACTAATTTATTCTCTGGCACTTCTACCACTGAGTAAAACTATTCTTGCTTTTTTTGTTTTGTCACTAGCCTCAAATTCTCTTAAAGAAGGGAGAAAAAAAATATTAGTACTACTAGTAATTTTTATTACAAACACCACAGTGGGTGTGGAAATCTCACTCTATACATTAAACCCAAACAACTCAAGAAAAATAGCTAATGACTGGCACTTTTGCCATTGGTGAAGAAATAGCAGTAATCTGTGAACACAATTTAAAGTAGCTGCATAGTTCTCTCCCCAGATCCTTATGGATTAAGATTTGGCCAAGGAAAATGAATCCACGCCTCAAACTAAGACATACAGTGCAGATAACTAAGTTATTTAAACTACTGTGTAGGAGAACCATTTATGGCACCATTGATGTCTCCTGTGGCATTGAGGTCATAGGTATTTTTGTGCCTTAGGGGACATTGTTACAAAATAATGGAATGTAAACCAGAGGGGTGGGTGGGGAAGGTCCTTAGTGTACAGCCTGTTTATAGAGTGCTTACCAGAATTTGTCGTCGATGCTGCTTTCCTTTGTGTTCCTTTCCAAGGTGTGTGGGCGCAGTCCCGGACACTGCTGTGAGGAGGCAGCCAGAGGAATACCCTTTGCAGCTGCTCTGTGCAGCCTTTGTACATTAGTTGGTAGTGAGCAGGCCGAGCAGCTACATGAACGTTGAGCTTCTGAGGAAAGACTTGAATAGCATACAAGCTCTGCAAACTGTTTGGCTAAGGAGTTAGGTTTGAGTTATGAGAAGTCTCAGTACAGTACCTTGGTCAGTCTGAGGTCAGACAATAGATATTTTACTTTTTAAAGACTTTAACGGGGCAAAATAAATCTGTTTGTAATCTACTGTGTTATGCTATTTATTATTTATAACTATGTAAAAAGTCTGTGGTGATGAATTACAGTATTTTTTTATGATTGAATAAGTTTTTTATGTTCAGTAATTGCTGGCTGGTTTGTATTTAATACGCAGTGTTGTCTGCCACAATCATAAGCTTCCATTTTTGAATGTTTGTAACATAAATGCTTTTGTTACCTAAACGTAAAACTTCTGATCTTTCTGAAAGAAAATAGCACTGAATTTAAAGAAAGATTATGTGCTTTAAAACTGAGCACGATCTCTGGCAATACTGTCTGGATAAAAGGGGAGGAGGAGAACCATAGGGTTTTTTTTCTGTTCTAAAGAAGCTGTTGTGTTTCCAGAAGATGTGTACATACCAGATTATTTTTAAAAGTGTTTTTCCATTAAATTGTAAGAAGTACCCTAATGGGCCCATGGTGGCTCTATTTGTATTACCCTTTTCACCTGTGGAGCATTAGTTCCCCACCTCAAATAAATGTGCATATTGTAAAATACAGTCCACTGGTGCCATTTTTAAATGAGCTCTACAGTGATGAATGTTAATTTTATTTGTACATGTACAGTGCTATTTCTTGAACTTCTGATGTCTTAAAATGCTTGGGTTTTTTTGTTCATGCTTGTATCCTCTCTACCTTTATGCTAAAAGAAGGCTGGTCTTTACATTTGCAAAATACCGATAAACAGTCTGTGACAAAATTCAACCATTTACCTGTGCCCCCATTTCACTGTACCCTGCTTTTATTGGTACTGTGATTTAGATCTCTGAACAAGGGGTGGCAGAAGGGGGAACCTATTGCATGCTTTCTTAAGCAATAGCTATGCTCTTCTGTTTTATTTTTGGCTGACTTACCTGTACAATTGATGTATTCCAGATTTGTTTGTTAGTGGAGAATCTTATGTAAGTGCTGGCCTTTGTAAACGTTAGAATGTAAGCTTCATAAAGCAAGCGCACAAATACTCACTGTTGTTACAGCATTTTATTTGGTGCTCTGGTGATTCTCCACTCGTCAAATGACACTGCTTTTTTTATAAAATAGATATGTAGTACACACACTGTCTGTTGTTTCAGAATGAATGTTGTGTAATGTCATAGAGTCATTTGTGTTTCACACACAGAGCTGTAGAAGCACTTGTTCATTTGAAAATGAAGTTTTCCAGTATTCTGACAGCTGATATTGGTACTTAACTGCACATGAGTTGCTGATGCTTACAGAACCAGGCCTTATTGCAATGTAAAGGCTACTGCAGCGCAATGACTGAAACTGAATGAAAGCTGCGTTTCTGGGTTTGTTCACTGCCTTGTCTGTAATGAATTAGACATGAGTTTGGGGAAGGCCAGCTGGTGCTAGTAGTCAGCTTTAATATATAACTATTGACATACATAACTTTTTTATGACTTCATCAGACATCCTAGTGCTGAGCTGCCATGATAAATGTCAGAGATTCCTGTCTCCTCCCCCTTTTTTTTTTTGTTTTTTAGTAAGGAGCTGTTAACGCACATATATTTCTGAGAATCACCAGTGATCACTTATCTTTAATGTTGTAATTTGAGTAGAAATTTAAAATGCCAGCAAATAGTGTAATTCAAGCAGCATTTTAGATGGACCATTTAAAAAATTAGCACAGTATTACCTTGGTCTTTGTACAGCTCATTGACTAGCACTGCCTTTAGATCATATCCCAAGCACACTGAATCTTTATTTTGTGGGCTTAAAATGCTGGAAGGATTTTACCAATGGTTTAGAAAAATGTGTGTGTCAGCTGTGGAACTCTGTATGTTTTGACAATATCAAGTGTTCTGAATCAGGAAATGGCTCGCAGTATGCATGTTTCATTTACCTTCATTGAATTTCAAATTGAAGATCATAGGCCCAAAAGCTGTGTTTAATGGGCTGCTTTTCTGACTGTATGTGATTAAATACTTTCTCTTACAATGAAAGTAATTAAAGTGTCAGTGGGTGAGGATGTAAATCTGAGTCCAGCAGACTTTATTGGAAAACTCAATCTTGAAATGCACGAGGAAAGCCATACTGTATTTTTTTTTTTTAAGCCATGATGAATGTACTCCTTTTAACAACTGAAAATGCTAAAAGCATTTTAAATGGAAGGCTTCAGCTTGGCACTTTTCTCTGCGCAGAACCCTGTTGGGGCTGTACACAGAGGTGAAGTTGAGCAGGCTTAGGCAGATTTGGAACTTTTATTCTGATGCACAAGCACAATAGACTAGTCTTGGGAAATTAATTTTTGCAGATACTCACATTCTTATCTGTAGGCCCTGCTAATATATTGTCTGACAACAAAGAAAAGAACTTGTTTTTCCTGGAGGAATTTCATCTGCATATAATCTTCCTGGTAACTTCATAATGAAAAAGCTTTGCGTTAATATGGGTTCAAATACTTCATGAAGTCATAAGATTGTTTCATTTGCTTTTTTGGAGTGAAGGCCAAGACGCATTTTTTGACCTACACAAACTGGCTCTTGTATGCCAAGGCTATTACATAAACGGCAACTGTCCATGGATGTGGAAATGGGCTTTGCCTGCCATTCAGTATTTCAGTCCCTCTTCAGGTTCATTAATCACCAAATTTTCTTAGGAGTATGTGACAAGAGAGAGGTCACTGTGAAAGTACCAGATGTCCTAGTGAGAAGGATGTAGTAACTAGCTGTTGTACTGTTGAGTTTTAGCCATGAATATTGACCTAGATACCCAGCTGATATTTTATTCCTAATGCAAAATGTATTTTTGAAGCAGCTGATCTTTTCATGAAGATCTGCACTGCTCAAACTTTGAGGAGAAGAGCCTTTGTGGGCAAGTCTAGTACAGTTCTGCCCAGTCCACCACAAAGAGTAGCTGTGCTTGCTAGCCAATATTAGAGCAGTTGTCTTGATTTTAGCTGTTTTTGGAGAGGTCAGGGTGCTGGTGGCTGGGTTTCCTTAAGAGCTGGTTATCTAATTCCTGTCTAGGACCTTTGTCATCAGGCTAAAATCAAGTCAATGTTGTTTTAGGGGGTCTGTTTTCTAAGGGAATAAATAGACTGCAGAGCTGGTTGAAGCATCATAGCTTGGGTACACTTCCTGCTGTGGATAAAGAGCTGTCACATGGGTGAGCTGTAGTGACTTCTCTGCTGGCTTGGGCTGCCATCCCATAAACACGAACTTGCACAGCTCCTGCTTTTAACTCCTCTGTACCTCAAGACTATCCTTTTCATTAGTGCACAGGACATTTTAGAGAAGTCCCTTGTTTCAATCCAAACCATTTTGTATTAAAGCTGCTTTTTATTGCTCACTTTTAGATCTTAAAGCCTCCTGATACAGGGCTTGTTGGGCCTTGGGATTAGGTCTGGCCACTGATTAGATGCCTGGGCCTGTATCTTCTCCTTAAACCTGGACCAATTTGTTCTTCATGCATTATAAAGCTTGGAATTGCAAAGGAGACAGGTTCTTGCTGTACCAAAAAATGCGTGTTAGCTGTGGGTTTTCATGCATGTTAGTTGTGGGGGTTTACAAGATAAAAGACCTGGAAACGCAGAATAAAGAAGCAGCTATTTTTTGCAAACCAACCCTGCTGATGTGATACCAGCCATAATATTAGTGACAGCAACAAAACCCAGTGCGCTGTATCCTGAAAACACTACTTCTTACTGTAAAGTAAGAACTTAGTACTGAAAGATCAGCAGCATTTCTCTGAAAAATGTCATTTTATGCTGTACAGTAATTTTAACACCTTTAGTCTGCCTCAGCTTGTTTCCCTTTTATGCAAACTGTTGTTATTTGCTTTAAGTTACTGAAGGTTGACTATTGTATTAAACAGCTGTGGTAAAACGTCTCCTGGGTTTTAGCATGTCTCTTGTTTTGAGGTATATTTGAGTTTGGGATTCTTTTTTAATTTTTCAGATAATATGTTTTTCTGTAAGAATTAGCCATTGTGTTTTAATTCAGCAGGGCATTTGAGTGTAGTTTATGCAGAAGTAACTCCAATTTACCATGAGTCAGATGAATCTTGGAAACAATGACAAGGGTTGGTTTTTTCAGAGATTTAACCCTTGCATCACTGAAAGACACCCCCTGTGTCAGCCACAGCCCTGTTGCTTTGGAACTTGCACCAAAGTAAGTTGGCAGAAGCTCCGCATTTTTTATTTGTATTGGGGTAGTTTATAAAGCAGATTATGAAAACCCTATTACGGTAGAGTAAAGCTATAGTCTTTGCCCAAAATCATTTGCAATTTAAATTGCTTGTGAGAATGGCTTATCAGTGCAATACATGGAAAACCTTTTCAGTGTAAATAAGTTAGTAATATGTGATGGGAGCTATGGCACAAAGTAGAATAAAGACGGTAACGAAGATTTGCTAGTTCAGAGTCTAAGTCTAGTGGCTGACCTCCAACAAAGCAAACTCTTTGCTCCAGAAGCCTGTAGAATTTTGGAAAAATTCAGCTTCTGCTATGAACTTAGAAGCTCAGTCTCAACTCTAGTTAAGTGTCAACATTTCTCATCTCTCTAAGGATTTGGAAGAAAAAAAAAATGTGAAAGGGGGAGCTAGAATAAGAATGTCTTGGTGCCAGTTTGAAAAATGATACAGAGAACAAAGTACAGTGATTTGGGACAAATGTGCTTTAAATAAGAGTTAGGGATGTGCTACGTACAGTACATGTAACATCTTGTTCATGTGCAGGAACAGACTGAAAGAAACAGTTTTGTGTGGGGGAAGAAACATCAAAGAGCCTGAAAGAACTAGTGCTGTAATAGAAAACACTTGCTTTTGGGGGACTGTTATTACTGCTGGTCACTTCATTTCACTCCCCCTCCCGACTTATAAAATCCATCAGTGTGAACAATTTGAGGCAGCATGTTTAGGATGGGTGAACAGAGGAACAAGGAGGGCTAGCTGAGTTCCTGTGGGCTGCCACAGCTTCTCTCCTGCCCCTTTGCACCAATAGAGTGCTTCAGCCTTGAGGTTATAGTTTCATTTGTTGTCCAGCAAGGCTGGGTGCTCAGCTTCTCATCTTTAGATGTGTCATTGCTGAACAGAATTGCCAGCTTCCATCAAGTGTGACCTAGACATAAGTAGGCTAAACACTTTGCTGAGAGGAGAGGGGAACTGAGCAGGACAAGGATGCCAAAAAGCTGCTGGTGCAATGGGAGAATGTGGGAGACATGGTGGGACAAGGGACTGTAGAGAGAGCACCATAGCAGAGTGAGAAGAGGAATATGACGCAGCAGGAAGGCCACGCCATGGCATGCCATGAGGCTGCTTGGTGTGGAGAAAGTTATGATTTTCCTGCAAAATGTTCTGGTTGTCCTTATGGCCAAGAGAAGGTTCATGCTGAGAAAGGTGGGCTGTGCTTTAGCTGCACACAGACTGTGGGGCAACCATGCTGCAGCCATATCTTACAACTTGCCCTTATCAGGGTTTATCAGGTTGTTGTTTTGTTGGTTTTTTTTTTTAGGATATCTGGTTTTTCAGCCTTGCTTTGCCTTAGCCACAAGGATCGTGGTGCTTGTAGTGCTTAAAACGAGGGTAAGGGCCAGCATGCCCAACACACATAGGTCTAGCTGTGCTGAGTGCTTTGGACCAGATGTGAGAAGTCAGGAGTGACACGGATAACCACAGGATGGCGTAGCGCAGCTTGCAAAGCACAGAGCGGTATTTAAGGAGCAGTAACCCTGGCTGAAGAGCATCTAAACGGTGCTTGCACTGTAACTTCTGTTGCTAGAAATGTTTTCTTTCATTCACTCAGAATGTAGCCTCTCCTTTTCAGAGTAAAGGCTAACTTTCCAGAGTAAGGTTGATACTTCATTAGACTAACAACATTAAAACTGACCAAAACCAGGGAGTTGCTCTTTGGTTATAAGAATAACACAATCCCATGCTAGAGGAGATTCTGATCAAATTTACTGACAACATGAAATGAAGAAAAAGGCCCTACTCACAGCAAGGGAGATTTTCTAGGACTATATTGCATGTTGGCTGTTTTCCCAGCCATGTGAAGTCTTTCAGAAGCACACTGTGGCATATTTCAGTTGGTTTTGGTGAATTGCAGTGTTCAAACGGATTTGGTTTTCTTTTTCCCCAAAGTGCTGATGCTACAGTGTTCTCATCAGACCTCACGCAGAAAGCATCTTTCTGTTATTTCTTTGTGTGGGTACACAGAGATCTGGATATTGGGGAATGAAGCGTGGCTTCAGCTTTGTAACCTGCAGGTCAGGGGAACATCTGCCTGTACAGAGTGAGTGGCTGACCATGTAGCTGCCCTCCCTTGTGTCCAGGTGAGTGTTTGGGTGAAACTGGCTAGAGCATGCCTTGGTGCCTGCTGCTGCTACTGACACAGATTGGATTACATATTGGAAACCAAGATGTGAAAAAAAGCAAGCACCAGCCCCAGGCTGGGTGCTGGATTGCAGACTGCAGAGTTCACTAGGGGGTTGGGAAGGTCTAGTCCTTCCAGCTCTGCTCTGTGTAACCCAGCCTAGCCAGGAGGTGAGGAGAATGGGTGAGACTGATGTTTTCACGGAGTGCTTTGAGGTCTCTCTACAGCAAGTGCACGGGAGGATCGTACGTGTACGATCCATTGGCTTGTGATAGCCGAGTGCTATCAGCTGCTACTGGGAGCTCTGGGTTGGTCCCCAGATCAGTGGCTGGCCCTGCTGTTCCTGTGCTGCACGTAGGTTTGACATGAGCTGGGAGCAGCTTCTCTGCTCTTTCATAGTTTGCCTTCTCCTTTGCACGTCTCCAGCAGGAAGTGCAGATTCAGCAGGCATTGTATGCCTCAGCAGCCTGCCAGCTGCCTTGCTGAAGCGAATTCACAATTCAAGTCACTCCTGATAAGTTTGCAAACAATGTGCAGTGATTTCTGAGCTTGATAGCAGCTGAGCTGAACTCTTCAGTTTCCAGCCTGTAAGTTGAACAAAGCTGTGCATTTACTTTGTAAAGCTCATGGGTCAAACCTCCTCTTAACATTTTGTGCTGCTGTGATGTTTCATGAATTTCATATTTGTTAAAGAATAACTTCTAGTAAGTGTCATCGTTATTATTAAAACACTCAGATGACCATGTGGAGGCACAAAGAGGGCATATGGTTAGTGTTGCTTTAATAGGAGCTAGGAATTGAACCCAGGACATCTGACTTGAATTTTAGTTCTTTGATCACTGGATAATTCTGTTACCCCCTTTATAACACAGTGAAATGGCCTGGGAATAACTCCAGTGAAAACAAGAGCAACATTTTTTCTTGGGCTAACTTCATGTGGCAGCCACTGAAAGTGTGTGCTGAGGAACTGGCCCAGAGGAAGCAACTCCACAGCAATGGCTCATCAGCCCAGGCAGGAAGCAGCAGGTCGAAGTCAGAAGGAACTCAAAAGCTAATGTGCGAGTGGTGCAGCAAGGACTGAGAGAAAGCATGGTTCAGCAGCCAGCAGAAGAGCTTGGGGTTCTCTGTATCAGTCCTAACCCCACTTGCTCTCAGTTGGTTCACATCTGTTCAACCAGAGATGCCAAGATGATCAGCTAAGCATCTGTAGGTGAGACTTCCCTCACCTGATCCATGCACAGCTCTCCGAGGAAAACAGGATCAGTACAGAACACACACTGTTTAATCTTACTTAGTCCTCATGACTTTCTATCTCAGCAGGGCAGATACTTGTCTTTTTAGACATATAAGGTCAGTAGTCACAAGTGTATCAGCTTAAAACTGTGGGATGGATTTAACAGTTCTCTGCAAAAGTTGATACAGTAAGGTGGCCGAAGAAAAGTGTGTTGCTCCTGCCAGATGGCAGCTGAGTTTGTTTGTAGAGAAGTTTGGAGAAGCTCACCTTGGTGGACTTTCCAAAGGGCATGAGGTCACATCGCAGGCTGACTTATGTTTTGAAGTGTCTTTGTCACTGTGCCATAAATGGGGAGTTTGGGTGGGTTTTTTTTTTACTTCTTCTTTACTGTTGGGAATTCAAATTGGAGAAATGTGAAAGCAATTGGGCCTAATCCATTCCTGTTGTTACTCCTTTTGTTTTCACTGGAGGTACTCCAAGGCTGAATTCAGCATATGATGAACAACTTGTTCTCCAAAGTTGAAACTTAGGGGAGAAGGTTTTAGGGATGATCACACACCTCTGCGGCTCCTTCTCAAACAGCTGAAGCTCCCACATGAGCGACAGTATATGGTGAGTTTGGGTTATTGAATTTAGTACAATATGCTAGTAACAAGCCCTTTAGTCATAATAAGATATTATTATTCATTAGAACAATTACTTGAATGAAACCCAACTGCTAGCTCACTCAGATTGGATGGAAAAATCTTAGCTGTTGATCTCAACTGCCAGTTAACTGAACAGATATTAACCACGAGCAAATGACAAATGGTTCTGAGTCTGGTAATTCTCTTCCCACTACCCTCTTCTTTCATCTTTTCTGGAATTAGCTCCTCCAGGGTTGCCACTTGTGAAATGTTGCCCGTTCATCATACATTGGCCATCTCAGCTGCAAGCTGGGAAAGTCTCCAAAGAGGTTACCAGCCATAGGTCTGCTTTGGTTAGATGGAAAAAGCAGAGTGCTATGAGCTATGGAGAAGCTGCACTTTATCAGCTGAAGACTAAGGGTTCTTTGGGTTTTTGTTTCTAGAGATGAGGGGATAATTTTCTTAAGAAGTAAGATTAAATTCTTCACAGATCCACAAGAACAAACCAGTCTTCACTGCTAGTTAATTCCTCCTGTGTTCCTGTGAGCTGTTGGAGGGGTCATGGCAGACATAAGATCCCCATGGTAAAACTAAACTTTTCTTTCTTGCAGGGATAACCGTTACTGCCTCTCTGGCTCACTCCATTTCATTTACTTTCTAAACAACTTAGATCACACAGATCTCCGAGAGGAGTGCAAAGGCTGAGGTGATTTTCTCCATTTAAGAGAGTCTGGTGGAAGTTGTGCTTCCTGCTGTTGCCCAGAAATGAGGATTTGTAACAGATGCTCCTGCCACCTTCATTGTGTATGATTCAGAGGGCAGAGGATCCAGCAAGCTTGCCATGCTGAGGAGGTCAGAGCAGCTTTCTACTAAACAGTCTTGTCTGACTAATGGGAAAAATCTCTGTGCCAGAGCCCAGCTAGCTCTGAGACAGGAGATTCCTGTCTTGTATCAGCACTGCCATGTTGGGATATAGCTCCTCAGCAGCTCTGCACAGTTTGCAGTGTCACAACCACAGTATGTCCTCAGTGTTGCTGAGGTTGAGCCAATTCTCTGTTACCCTTTGGATATCACCTTCTTCCTCCTCTATATTGTTTCTGTCCCAGGGAATGGATGCTGGCTGCTCTCCTTGCTCTCCCTGCTGCCTCTCCTTCCAGACCCTCTCGACCTGCAGTGATCTCTGCCACATTCAGTACCACCAGAGCTGACTGCCCTAACAACGATGGTACAGAACATACCAAGACTAGAAGAAGCAAGGATGGGGCATTTGCAGTGTTTATTACAACTAATGGGAAATAGCAAAAAACTTCCCTGACACCTCAGCTGATGCACAGTGTAAAATATTTTTATCAACTAGATGTGTAGTGACCAGGAGGAGAAGAACCTTGCACTTATAAAACCAAAACAAAGCAACTTCCAGCCCTACTGGCTTTGACATATTTCTCTCCACAGCAGAAAATAACACCACTAATAATCTGGTCAGGAGGTGCTGCTTTGCTTAAATCTGGGGAGGTTTTAGGGAGAAGACAGAAAATTCAATGTGTTCCACAGTTACCGACTTCAGTGCTCAGAGAAGCAAACAGCAGATTGCCAAGGAAAACAAAAAGAACAGTGAAAACCTGAAAAAAAAACCCAACAAACCCACCATGCGGAGGGATTATCCCACCAAACTTCAGTGGACATTTACAGAGCAAAGAGGATCTCTGTCTTTCTAGGAACTACAACTCCTACTGTTTGTCAGTCCCAACTTTCCTTGGTCAGCAAAAATGATATCATTTGGACCAAGATTTTTGGAAGACTTCAACACTAAACCAAGCATGTTATTGCCCAGCTTACACACAGGGGAGGAGGTGGGGTGTTTTGCCTTCTGTGGTTGTATTAGAATCATGGAATCATTTAAGCTGGAAAAGACCTTTAAGATCATTGAATTCAACCATTAACCTAATTCTACCAAGCCCACCACTAATCCATGTCCCTAAGTTCCAGATCTAATCAACTTTTAAATGCATCCGTGGATGCTAATTTAACCCCTTTCCTGGGCAGCCTGTTCCAAGGCCTGATGACTCTTTTAACAAACAAGTTTCTCCTAATGTCCAATCTAAACTTCCCCTGGTGGAACCTGAAGCCATCACTTGTGAGAAGAGACCACTACCCACGTCTCTACAGCTTCCTTTCAGGCAGTTGTAGACAGCAATAAGGTCTCCCCTCAGCCTCTTCCTCTCTAGACCAAACAGACCCAGTACCCTCAGCCGTTGCTCATAAGGCTTGTTCTCCAGGCCCTTCTCCAACCTTCGTTGGACCTGCTCCAGTACCTCAGTGTCTTTCTCGTATTGAGGTGCCCAGAACTGGACCCAATCCTTGAAGTGTGGGCTCACCGCTGTTGAGAACAGTTGGACAATCACTTCCCTACTCCTGAAGACTGTATCTGATAGAAGCCAGGATGTCATTTGCCATTTTGGCCACCTGAGCACACTGCTGGCTCATATTTAGCCAGTGATAAATCAATATCCCCCAGGTCCCTTTGTGCTGAGCAGCTTTCTGGCCACTCTTCCTCAAGCCTTTAGTGCTGCATTGGGTTGTTGTAACCTAAGTGCAGGACCCAGCACTTGACCTTGTTGAAGCTCATACAATTGGCCTTGACCCATTGGTCCCGCCTGTCTAGATCTCTCTTCCCTGGTTCTCCCTACCCTCAAGCAGATCAACGCATCTGCCAAACTTGTTGTTGTCTGTATGTTACTGAGCGTGCACTCAATCCCTTCATCCAAATAATCCATGTGTGAAAAACCACCAGTTGTTAACTGGATTTGGCTCCATTCACCACCACTCTTTGCATCCAACCACTCAACCAGTGCTTAACCCAGAAGTATACATCTGTCCGAGCCATGGGCAGCCAGTTTTCCCCAGGAGTGCTGTGGGAAACTGTAAGGCACATAAACATAATCTAAATGTCTGGATTTACACAACACGGGTTTGACAGAGTTCAAAGGTGGGACCTGCTCAGCCTCCTAGTCCACAAGCCTTGCCTTCTCTGATAGCCCAGGACCAGGTAAGACTGTAGGGTTTTTCCTCCAGCCCTGCTGCACTCTTATTTTGTCTACTTTTTTTGGATTTTGCTTCACTTGCCTTCAAGCATTTGGCTTTACGAGTTGGGGCATCTCATTTTTCACTCTGAAACTCTGCTCCTTCTAGCCACCTGGGAATTGCAGATCCTCAGAGTTCAGAAATGAGAAGATTAAAAAAACCCCAACCAACGTCAAAAAGGCTATTGTCTTAATTCCTGGAGGAGGCAGATTGTAACTCGTGTTCTCAAATACTGTGGTTAGGTGTTCAGCCCATTTCTTCTGTAAGCAAAAGTTTTTCAAACGTGTTTTGCCCTATGAAGTCCTTGCCTGAGGGCCTTATTCTATTGGTAGGTTAGCGGCAACACTGTGGAGAAAGGCTAACTCCTTCAAAAGCTGAATTAAGTCTGGGTGGAGAACACAAACGAGCAGCCTGGCATGGACAGATGGAGGGGGTGTTTTGAGTGTTCTACTCTTCCACCCATGATCCATATTTTTTTGATTCAAGCACAGACACTCCCCAAAGCAGGAAAGTTTTACTTCTGGGTTCAGCAGAGAGACTTGAATATTGCTTTGTTTGGGGGTTGGGGTTTTTTGTGGTTTTGACCTTCAAGGCACCAGATTTCTTTTTTAGCATTCTCCGTGAGCCCCAGAAATGCTCCCTGGTCCAGAGGGGCTGCAACCAGTTGGTCTGGGGACTGTTTGTCAGACCTTCCTGCAGAGGCTGCTGGAAAATCAAGGGTTGAGAGCTGCACCTCTGGGCCAGGCCCTGGCAAGTGCTCTGGATTTAGTTTTTCTTTTTTTCCCCTTGAACTTTTCTGAAATGCATGGCCATACTTCAGGACTTTCGAGGGCTGTTTCTCTAATCTCCCCAAAAGGATTACTGCTGCTGGAAATCATGAGGGCTTGGACTAGCTATCAGCTTTATCAGGAAAGCTTCTTTCCGGCCAAGCTAGTCAGAGCCTCACTAAGCAGGAGTCATGGGTTGAAGCTGCTCTTCTCGTATTTCACAGATGGCCTCAATGAATGATTTACTAGGAGAGTAAAAGATTAGCCAGATTCCTCCAACTGCATCTTGAGTTGTATAAAGCACTGGACTTTACTGGGGTCTAGGCAATTGCTAATTAGTTAGCCTTGCTACACTGTTTTACAACAACTAATTGCCCGAGCTTCCTTCCCTTCGAATCAGGTGTCTCCTGCTGAGGAACCCAGGCTCCTCACAGCAGCAGCACCCATGCTTTGAAACTGCTGTGCCCTGTGAAAGCGTCTCCATGCAACCAGACAGCTGAAGACTACAAGACATTATTTGTCTAGATGGTTTTTTATTGGAGAGGTTAGTGTGCTTCTGCGAGGGAGATGGTACAGGGGATACTTAAAAGACACAGTGAGGAGTGTCCATATCAAGAGTTTTGCCGAATCTTCCTGCAGAGAAGCGTGACCACAGGGGAGTTCAAGCAAACTGTGATTTGGGTAGGGCAAGACCTCTTGCTTTAATATTTTAGCTAGTCTCTCCAGATGGGCTGTTCTAGGGGAAGGGACATTATATCATGTTTGCCTGTTACAGAGGCGCTCACATTTTTGTCTTTCACACTTGGCAGACAGAGCTCTGTCTGACTCTCTATGGCAATTCCTACAGAGTTGGGCTGTTTAAAGGACTGCAGGAGTGATTTAGACATCCAAGTTGGAAAAACAGGGTTTAAAGTGCATCTACATTTTCCTTTAGGGTGAGACTTGTTAAAGATCTTTGTGGAATTATTTACCAGTCATCTCATAAGATCAACAGAGTTGTTGCATTTAATAATTTGTGTGACTTCCAGTATGTTTTTCTCCCCATCCCTCTAGAGAAAAAGCAATCATAAGATCACTGAAATCTTGGAGAGGTGATTTGCCCAATGCTATCAATAAATGAAATGTGTGCACCATGAAGTGTAAAGCCATACTGGCATATGCTGAACTCACATAACAGACTTTGGTTTATAGCAGTCAGAGGTGAGAACTCCGGATCTCACTGGGGGAATTGGTCTTTAGCAAACATTTAAAATATTGGGGGTTTAGCCAAGGGCCTAAGAAAAGAAGGATTTGTATCTTCCTTTTTCTCTGCTGTGATCTCTCACATCCAATGCTCAAAGCTATGTAAGAGGCATGGATGAGAAGAAACATCCCTTACAGTCTTGTCCCCAAGGCACCTAGAGGTCAAAGATGCTCAGTCTGCCCCAGAAGTACAGAGATGATAAAATTTGCTGCTTCTCTGGCCTTTTTGCATCACCATTCCTATGACTAAACTGGGTCTGAACCTGCTCCACATCAGACCCTTTTGGTAGAACCTCTGGCATAAAGGAGACAGAACCCCTCGATAGAAGGAGTCCCCTTGATAGAAGATCCTCCACCAGTCCTTTGAGGCTGAAGTTCAGTTACCAGCTGCATCAGGGTTATAAAATGTACCAGAATGCAAAATCTTGTCATCTTCTCAGCGAAGGTACAAATAAAATACGTGTGTGTTTCCAGGACAGAACGTGTCTGTTGTCTCCAGTGTAAGTCAACTGTGTGTTGGCATCTGCTGTACAATTTTTCAAGTGTATCAGTTAGCAGAAGAGATCCCGTATAATTAATTTTCAGATGACTAGGTCCTCCCCATAATGCAAGTGACCTGTAGGAACAGTGTTAGCACTAAACATCACTTTAAAAAGCAAATGTGGTCCTTTGATGTTTAAAAAAAAAAAGATGGTATTTCTCAAAGCTGTGTTTAGGAAGGCAACACCAAATCTTGGGGGATTACTCACCATGGCAATTTTGGAGGATATTAAGTCACCCAGATTTTATCCATAGGCTGCCAGACTAGGGGGATCCCTGGGGTTCCCTGAGTGTCACTTCCTGTCAGTAACCATCAAAGGGTCCCAAGCTCTACAAGACCTCATCAAAGACAGTCTGGAACAGTGTCATGATTTTGAAGGCCAGATTTTTGCTGTGCATCCTACCATGGTCATGTCTTTGGCAGCTGGCAGTTGGCACTGGTGGGGCAGCAGACCTATATACAGTCCTAAAACAATCCTCTTGCAGTGTTGTCTGGCTTTATGCTCTGTTCTGTCTTAAACGAAACTGATATTGCCAGTGCAACAGCAGATCTGCTTCTACAGAAAATGCTGCGTCCTCTGCACAGAGACTGAAGGTACCTCTTTCTAAAACCAAATAGAAATAGAAAAGCCAGTGATCTGAAAAGGAAATAAAATCACCAATGATTTTATGAGATAATTTTAAATGCTTATTTCTCAGCAATTTTTATTACACTGTGATAGGATCCATCTGAGTGTGACTGGGAGAGCAGTAGCCTCTGCTCACTAGCCTGCAAGAAGATGATTGCTCAGCTGCAAAGGCAGGCATTGGTAGGAAAGGAAACAGCTGTGATCCCTTTCTGGAGCTTTTGCTCTTACTCATCCCCTTAGATGTATCCCAATGTAAATAAACTTTGCAATCACTTTACAAAGTGGGGTGGAGGTGAAGGCACTCTGTAATGTAACATGTTCTGCCTTTTTATTTTCCTGCTTGGTCACAGAAAGGGAATTTGGCTGGTTGTTAATTTGGAAGCATTTGTAGTGGTGATGGCATACTAGTTACGAACATTCACAGGACTCTGGCAACTGCTGCTGTATAGAGGCACACTGATGAAAAAAATGAACACTGCCTGTAAAGGATTCCCATCTGTCATGAAAACCCCACAATACCATGGAATGGCTGTTTGCCTGGGATCTGTATCTCAGCTGTGAGGAACCAGAATAGACACGTGTGTTGTTCTACAAAGACCATAACCCCAGAGACAGGTAAATCATTCTTTAGAAGGAAAAAACTCATACAGAATTAACGTTTTCTGTACACAATGCTCCTTGGGTTTTGCTCACTCTTTAACCTCATCAAAAATGTGTCTGAAAGTGTGTAAATTATGGTCTTTTGCATTCTAGTGCTCTAGTAACTCCCTCCGGAGATGGGTTTGGCACTGCTGGAAGCATGGCTGGAGAGCTGGCAGGGTGTGTTTTGCAGAGGTGCTTGCTCCTGTTGTACAAAAACACAAAGGTAAAACAGGTGGCAGACGTTTCCTGGGAGATGTCAGATCCAGAGTCTTTACTTGCCTCAAACTCCTCTGTGTGCTGCCTCATTCCCCATGCCAAATGATCTATTGAGTTCTTGTTTGAAAGTCAGAATGAAAAAGAAGTCCAGGGCTGAAGCTTCACCTAGAAACTGGAAATGAGGAAAAAGTAGCTGTGATGCAAAGGTAACAAAAATTCCATGCAAAGTGTGAGCTCCTGGAAATCCTCCCTCTGCTTTTGTTTTTCACGTGGTATGTTGGCCATGGCTTCAAACACAGTGCTGGACTCCCTTGGGACCACGTTGCTCAGGAGACAGTCACACAAAAGCCTTCTAACAAAACTGAGGCACTGCCATGAAGTTCAGGGGGGAGAAATAATCTCCCTTGAGCTACTCCGGAGCCTCCCTGTAGGTGTATTTATAGTGATGGCTCTTTTTAATTCATCTTGTGTCAGGACATTTTGCAGTGAACTTGTTGCTGTGCCATCTGTGCTGGTATGTCACCAGGGCAAATCAGGGCTGCATGGAAGAGTTACCCTAACATGAATCTCCCTCACTTTGACAAATCCAAAGATTTCCTCCCCTTCTTCCTTCTCCTCTCCACTTTCTGATTACTGCTTCGAATGAATAAGACAGTAAAACCCTGAGAATAAGGAATGACAAAAATATGTAAATAAAATGGCAAGAAAAACCCAATTGTGGGCTCAGCATAGGAAAGGGAAAGAATATTGAACGAAGCTTTCAAGACTTTGTTTCTTTGCCAGAGCTCAATCTCCAGACACTAATTTAGCTGTACTAGTAACGCATTTAAGTGTGTTCCTTTCTTAAGCAATATATTCCCTGCAGAGCAGCTTTGGAGCAGCTGTTAGCTCCAGCTTTCCGCAGGCTCAGGTCTCTGGGTCAGCAACACTGTGTTCCACCAGCACATCCCCCCAAACTGTTCTGCACACCAGTGATCTGCCTTCAAGCAAACTACAGGTTTCAAAGTGCTTTAGTTCAGTTGGCAACACAGATGCTGAGGTCAACTCAGCTACTTGCTACCCCTGATGGAGAGGACCATCATGTCTGGAGACTCAGTGCTGTCCCTTGTCGCATTTCAGCTGAAAATAATGCTGCAAGGAGCTGCATTTGGCTGCTGCATGCTCTCTGCAAGATGCAGAAGTCGCTAGCCCTATGCATTGAAATGCATTGTCTCTAAGGTGATGCAAGTTTTCCAATGTCTTCAGGTATGAATTCATTTAAAAACAACCCAGAGCTTGCAGAGAGCCCATGGCAGGTTGAGGTACTGGGGCTGACTGAGGACAATCTTGACTTTGTTTCTAAACAGATTATTTTTAATGTAAAAGTTATTGTGTCAGGCAGCCTTCATGGCATCAGTGCTTTAAATTAAGATGGGAGGCTAGAAGTGTTTTAGTCACTGCTCATACATCTTGGGGAAAGCAGGGCTCTCTAAAGTTATTGTTAGCATTAGGCATCTGGTTTATGTTTATAATGATTTATTCAATGGTGGGAGACAGGTAAGGAACCATCATTGAAGACAAACTAGAAAAGACTGGAGTTTTCAAAGCTCTGAAGCCATTGTTAAATCAAAGTTGTCTGACTTCAAAAGGAATCTAACTTGATTAGATTATTTAAACAATGTACAATGTTCACAGAGCAGGCAGATATTATTAGAGGCAGAATAGGTAGCACTGCCTGCGCTGGGCTTGTCCCTTCTAAGTGCAAGATCTTGTTCTTACATCACAACTTTGGCTTTTTCTTCTTTTTCGAGAACATTTCAACCAAGCACTTCCATTGCCTGTGATAGAGAAGAACTCATTGTTAGAATAATTCAGGAAATCCTTTCTTTGGAAAGGTCTAATGATTCCATACTTTGCAACAGGGACATGAAATCCAACTGGGGAAGACAGGCTTTGTGCTACAGATGGGCACATTGCCATTGCCACGAGGATCTGACCATAGTTATTCCAGTTTTATAAGCCTGTGAAAAAGTCTAGTTTGTGGATGAGCAGGAGGGCTTTGCAAGGGCTTAGCTAAGATTAGAGAGGAGTCTCTGCTCGTGTCTCGCAGTGCATGGCCCTCACCAGCCTGCAGGAGTAGGGTAGTTAGTCTTCCCTAAGGGCTAACTCTCAGTAAGAGCAGGACTTCAGCAGGGAGGACAGAAACATGGGACAGAAACACCTTGGGACAGGTGCCTGGCAGCAGAAGCTGGTGGGACAGGGCAGCTTGGGAAGGGCAGCCCAGCCTGATGGGAAATTGAATATAGAATCCCAGGTTGAAGGGACCTCAAGAATCACCTGGTTCAACCTTTCTTTGGAAAAAGATGGTCTAAACAAGATGGCCCAGCATCCTGTCCAGGTAAGCTTTGAAAGTGCCCAATATCGGGCACTTCCCAGGATGATTATCCTGGTGTCTGATTGTTCTTATTGTGAAAATTTTCCTAGTGTGTCGTTTCAGAATCTCCCCAGGAGTAAATTGTACCCCCAATGCTTTCCTTTCCTCTTCAAAAAACATCAGGGATCTCACAAGCACTAATCCTCATTTGTTTGGGGTACAGAGGGTAACACCACTGATGCAGCTACCTGAGGCCAGGGAGTACCCAACTCATGGGGGAGGAGGGCAGCCAGAAGTACTCAGTGGGACACAGGCAAAATCTATGTCTGGAGATTCTAAACTCTTCCTCCACCTGAACATGTTTGTCCACCCCATCCTCTTTTTTTGGACAAAAGACACTGTTCTGGGTTGCAGCTGATGCACTCAGCAGGTTCTATTCTTCACAGTGTCAGGGGTTTCTCAGTTTTCCTTCTGTATCACAGAGTGGATGAACTATTACTTTTGCTCTGTCTTCTGCCTTTTTTTCAGGGCCACCTACCTTTCCACTGCAGGTACACAATGAAGAGATGCATGAGGCTGGGCAGGCAGACATGAACCACCACAGCAGCCTGAGATGACCAGTGCCTGCCCCTTTTCTGCAGAATTACAAGCAGCTCTGCACAACTATCCTGCACACAGGCATGTATGATCTTCTGGTTTTTAATTTTCTTCCAAAACATATGTTGACCTAAGGGATGACCCAGCTGGGCAGTCCAGCAAAGGGTTAAATGAACCTGGGGGCAAAACACTGCTCATGGACAACTTTCTAGAACTCTGGAATAAGCTCAGCATGTCTGTCCCACCAAAGCCCCATGTGACAGATATCCTTAGGTTGAGGAGGAGCACAGCACTGGCCATGGCACGCACACTGAACAGCTCTGAGTGATGTGCCCACACCTGAGGACCAAACTGACCCTCAGCATGGGAAGTTTGTGGAGCTGCTGGAAAGAGGCCAGTAGCCTGTGTCTGCTTGAGTTAGAAAAATGTCCCAGCTGTGGACCCACCCAGCCCAGCCTGAGCAGGGCTGCTTGGCCAGACGACAGCCCTGGCTCCCTCTCCAAATTGGATGAGTGCCAAAGGGGACTTTTAATTTCCAGACACTTTTAAAATAAAAATGAAGACTTTGCTGTAAACCGGCTCTGAATGGATGCCTCTCATGCAGCCAAGTACTCAGCTGATAAGGGTGAGATGCCTGGGAAATAAAACCTTTCTTTGCAATCTGGGGCATCACAAGCACTGATAAACCCCATGCCCAACCGCACCAAGGCTCCCAGCACTGCCTGCTCTCCCCACTGCGAGGCAGGTGGCTGCTCTCCATGGGCCCTCTGTCTCCATGTATTTATCCAAGTCTTTATGTATTTCATGATTTACTTTTTGGTCTTCTGGAGAGAAGGGGAATTTGAGGGAAGACAGTTGGCAACAGCAGAACAGGCATGAAATAGTTTGGAGGGACAGTTGTTCTGAGCATACTGTACAGTGCTGCCAGGAACCAGTCAGGGCTGGTGGCAGGGTGACACTCAGGAGCAGGGCCTCTCACTGTGCACCTTGCTTGGAATTCCAGCCACAGGCACATTTCTATGCCCAAGGCTGGATCTGCAGATAGAAGACCTGGCAGCCCACCGCTTGCTCACTTTCTGCTGCCAGCCATCAACTCCTCAAATTAAAGCAAAGCCCCTGCCCAGCACTGCCACTTTTGTTACGAACACAGATCTTGAGCTCTCACAGGCATGATGAGCATTTTCTCTGCACCATGTTTAGTCCTATTCCCAGCGCCCAGCTAGCATATGGAAGCCAAAGGAGACTGGGTCAGTGGAGACAGAGGGGCCAGCATGGAGGTAGTACAGTGTAATGTGAGCTCTTAGCAGGTAGCACCCAAGCTGTTTTGGCAGCGTGGTGACTGGCTGGGCTTGCTGGTGGCCATAAATAAACCAAGTTAGTCTGAACCTCTTCTGTTATTATGAAGTTCACTTTTCCTAACTTAAATGCCTGTGATGGACAACTTCATTTACTCGCCTCACTGACCCAGAGAAGGAAACAGCTATTGCTGATGGCCTTCAGGGGACAGAGACAGCCTAGTAAACCAGCAGAATCAAGGGCATAGAAACGTAGGGTTGGACAAGACCTCCGAAGGTCATCTAGTTCAATCCCCCTATTACAAGCAGGGACACGACTAATTAGAACAGATTGCACAGTTCCCTAGCAAGCCTGACTTTGAATGTGTCCAGGGATGGGGGGCCTCCACCACCTCTCTAGGCAACCTGTGACAGTGATCCACCACCATCAGATTAAAGAATTTGTTTCCTGCCCTTGTGAACAGTCTTCCCTAGCCTTCTGATAGACCCCTTTCAGAGATGAAATGTCACTATAAGGACCGCCAGGGAGTCTACTCTTCAGGCTGAACAACCCCAACTCTCTCAGCCTATTCTCCTTCCATCCCTCTTATAGCTATATTTTTCCTTGTTAAACTGCTTGCTTTTACAGCCCATTTTCTGACTTCTTTCAGCCTGCATTTCTGTGGTGATTTTAATCCACAGCAAAGGCAAGCTGCTCTGCGTGATGCCTGGGAGGGGGTCTGTCTGCACCCGGATGGAGCCACAGTGGAAAAGCATGTTGTCTTTCTTCTCACCACTGCCATCTGTGAGACAGTCTAGGGTAACATCGTAGCCCCAGGGAAGGGATCAGCCACACTTTTCCTCCTGGAGAGTAAGGAGTTATTGCAAATACATGTTTTTTTAGCAGCACCACCAGCTTTCTTGGCCTCTCCATGGCATATTTATTTAGCTTTACCTTTCTGTTGGCCAAGATGTTTGCATGGTTCTGGTGCACCCAGTTGTCCACAGCCCCACATGGAACAGAAACCATCATAGGAGCTATCCAGGAATATCCCCTCACCTGGCAAAAGAGGCTTTTGCCCCCTTCCATGGGCTGGGGCCACTCCCTGAGCAAATCCACGCAGCTTCCCTGTGTGTTTCAGAGACATCTTTTCACACGTGAGCATTCAAGTGGTCACAGGCATCGTTTGCAGTGATTGGAGGCAGCACACCTGGGGTGTAGAGTCCCTGGGACAAAGGCAATGCCAGGGTGTGCGTCTCCAATGCCCCACAGCATCCACTGAGACTTCTCCACTGGGATATTGTGCAGCTGACACAGAGGGTTCTAATCCTCACTCCTGCTTCAAATGTCATTTGATTCCTCCTGGCATCTCACAAAAGACTGAATGGGCAGCAAGCATAAAGGCAAAATAATCCTTGTGCTGGGAATGCCTTTGAACAGTCCGGACCTGTCTCCACAGGCATCTGCCAGCATGGGGGATGCCACACGGCTTTCGTGTGCATCTAAAGTTCTGAAGACAGGAGACAGGATCCTGCCTAAAGTATTTGTAACCTCATTAGCCTCTCAAATGCGAGAAAGGGCATCTTTGTTTATCCATGTTATTTGTTTCTTCCCGACTTGACGTGCCTGGTCATTGGGCAGAAACCGCAACAAATTTCCTTTTCTTCCTCCTCTTGTTTGGTTTATTAATTACATCTCCTGTTACAACACGGTGCCTCAACAGGCTCATTCGCGATTCTCCTCAGCTATATGTGCTGTGGTGGCTGATGGCAGCATATAATAATTTAACATATGAATGCTGTCGAACAGTTTAATCAAATCTGAAATTGCCCGCCTTTGTGCCCTGTGCTAACGCGTTGTGACTGCAGAGAGTGAGCCCGGCTGCACTACACAAAGAGCAACTGCAGCCCGGCCCTTTGTCTACTCTCTTTGCATAATTTCCTGAACCCTGCCCTGTTCCACCTGCTCACTAATGTTAGGCTTATTTATGGATCATTCATACTCAGCCCTTCTCCACAAATGCTCCCCAGCAAGGATTTTTCTGGAGGAGCTATGGGAACGAGCCCTTCACCATGCCTGTTCCCCTCCGGTTTTTAAGACATGAAGTCCAAGTGCTTCATCAGCCCTTCCCAAGCCTCCTCTGAAACACCAACACACCAAAATCACAAGGCAGGCTGAACAACACCTGGTCTGCGTCCTGGGGCTGCTGGAAATTCTATCACTCTTTTGTGGGGATGGGGTGTAAGTCAAATCCTTTGTAGTTGTGGTGACACAAATGACGCCAGGACAGCTCAGCGGGATGCTCACCAGCCACACCAAGTGCAGGCTATTGCTGTGGTGCTTGTGGCCCTGACCTTGGAGCTCTAGAGGAAGCGCGCGGTTCCTGGAAAGCATTGTTCCCCGCTTGTTTGTTCCGTGCCGTCTCAGCAGCTGCTAAGAAGAAACAGAATAAAGGGCAGTGTGCAGGAGCCATCTCCCACCGAGGAGACCAGCGTGGGCAAACAGGGCTGCATGCCCTGGCTGAGCCTCCAAGAACCCCCCCAGGCCCTGACCCCTGGCAGAGCAGACACATCTTGCTGGTGGTCCATGTGTCAGCAGAACCCTGGGTGCATGTTGGTAGTGCCTGCCTATCAATACCAAGAGCTCACGTGAAAGGAGAACAGATAGAGCTGTGCTGCTGGCAGGTCATAGGCACAATCCCAGCACAGTTGCAAAACAAGAACTGTGCTGTTGGGTCTGTAGAAGCACAGCTTCTCTCGCAACCCGCTGGTTTGGACCATCACACTGCAACCACAGGGCTGGCCACGTTGATGCTGGCTGTGGTGCAGAAAAGCCTCTGCTCCTGCTCTTCCTTTTCACTAATTCTTCCAGGTGCCCCGTGTCCTCCTGAGAGGCTATGGACGAGGCTCTCAGCAGGTCCCTATGTGGCCTGTGCCCAGGGTCTTCAACGGCAGCTGCACCCCAGTCACCCAGTGCAGAGTAAGTCCTTGCAGCCATCCCATGGACAGCAGGTATTCCAGAGGAGCAGCAATCAGGAGCAGAACTGCTGACCTTGAGACAACCAGGGATCTCCTGGTTCCACTGCAGTGATGTTCAGAAATGAGTTGTGTGGCCTCTGCCACAGCTAATCTGCCTGTGTGGAGGCTGCCAGGGAGCCGTATGGTCACCTGGCCACACTCCAGCCTGTGGGTAGCAGGACCACCCTCTGGCCACCCTCAGACAAGCTGTGCTAGTGTGGGTCAGCCCTGGGGTGGGGTGTGACTGTCTCTGCAATTAGCTCACAGGCTGGTCAGCATGTCTAGGAACAAAGCTTGTTCTAGGGTGGCTGCCCTAGAGGTGGGAGTTTGCCCAGCTGCCACTGTGGGGCACCACTTGCCAGGGCTAATGCTGGGGAGCTGCAAAGTTCTTTTTCCACATTAAAATCTCCCAACCTGACTTGAACAAACAGCTAAACCAGGTGCAGACGGTGCTGCCAGGTGGAGCATTCCAGATGCAGTGAGGTTCCTACAAGGTAGATCCCAACAAAGGCCCCTCCCAATATTTCCTAATATTTCCCAATATTTCAGCTCAGGTTTGCTGCTGAAGAACCATTTTGTATTTTCCAATGATTTCTTCAGCCCCAAACTTCAAAAAGCTAGTGTTGATCCCAAAACCTGGTTCAGTATCATGTCCTGTACCCTGAACACAAATTGCTTCGGCTCAAAAAGGTTTTACGACCCATCGAGTAGTCCTGCAGGCAGCAGAGTTGATCCCTGCCAAGACCCAGACACCCCACTGTGTCCCACAGACCTCCAGGCCTCTCTCTGTGCTCAGGGGCTGCAGATTGATCATGGGCAACCGCAGTAGGACACCCACACCCACACACACCCCCACCCCCGGTGCCTGCCCAAGCTGGAGAGTATCAGCAAATCTTGGCACAGGAGTGATGCATTGTACCCAAAATAGGGTCCCCCATTGTACTGTTATGCAAAGATGCTCACGGAGTAAATCCCACTCCCTGGGATTTTCCAAGCTGTCTGCCTGGGATTTCTTGGGTTCATTTCACCCCAGTTGGTTGGCACACTGAGACCCCAAAGCACAAAAGAGCCCTGGGAAAGCGTGTCCTAGAGAGGGTGTGTTTCCCTGCTTTCAGGCTGGCCACAAAACGCAGAGGCAATGCTGTGGGTCTCATTGACCTCCTCCCGAGGAAATTCCAGTTTCTGTTTCTGCCGCCAGTGTGAGCAGGCCTGCTGGGCACCCCAACACATGTATCTCCTTCTAGTCCCCTGAGCATCCCTGCAACCACCCCTGGAGTTTCACCATGGCCCTATGCAGGCTCAGTCTGAACTGCACATTCTGGGACGCTTGCTCCAGGCAAGCAAAGCCAAAAGGAAAAAAAAACTAGCATGTCTATTGAACTAAAGGTCCAGGAGAAGGAAAAGTAAACACAAGAAACGCCACAATGTTGAAGAAAGTTGTTAGATACTTAAGTGATGCCAATGTCCTTAAAAGTTGCTTCTGTTTGCAAAAATCCTTCTGAAATGCAAGATAGATCTTATTAGTCGAAATACTGGCAAATAAGATAGTATCACAGATAGTATTTTGTCTCTGTCAGTCACAAAGGCACTGCTGATGTGGTGACCTCCAGCCACAAAGCTCCCAAGTTCTCAAATGTCTTGGTCATAGTCACTGAGAAATGGGAAAACTGGGGCATGAGTGTGCAACACAATTTTTCCCACTAAGTCAGCACTGGGAGGGAACTGCTCCTGAATGCTGGCCTGGCACCCGGTCCTGCCTGCTCCTACTGCATCCCAATTCATCCCATCCCCTCTCACTCTGAACCAGCCCTTCCCACACCATCCCAATCAAGCCCATTTCATCCCATCCCACACCATCCTTCATCTCCTGGCCACACAGGATGACAACCCACCATTTAGTGGATCCTCCAGAATATCCTGCTCCTATTCCAGATGCTGCCCCAGTGCCAAAGGAGGGACTCCCAGCAGCTTTTGTATACCGAGGATCTCTGCAAGGAGAGCCTAGTCTCGACCTGATACAGCACAGCTCTTGCCAGGAAAAAGTCTGATTTCCACTGCAAAAATTGCTTCTTTATTGTATTTTTTATACAGGACATGAAGGGGAGTGCAGGAACTGGGAACGACTCTTGCTCCCAGTAATAGCTTCACATGTACAAACAACTCTCTAAAATATTGCATAGACAAGTATTACTGACAAAAGGCAAAAAGCTGGGAAAACGGACTAGTCCAGACTGTTTAGAAGCAGTGTCATCTGGGCAGCATGGGAATCACTTTGTACAAATTTAGTACAGCTGATGCTTCAATAAAAACTTTACTGGCTAAGCTGGATCTGCCTGGCACAGCCACCTAGGGAAGCAGTGGCTGCCCAAAACAGTCACTCCAGTGCCAGCAGGAAAAACCTGCAGCCAAGTGTGCTGAAGGCCGTCTACACCAGTGACACAGGGCTCCTATCCAGCAGCCAGCAATCAGGGGAGCTCTGGCAGAGTTTTTGCCATAATGCTATTCTTGATGGTGGGTGGGGGCAGCTCCTGTGTCCCTTGGCAGACACATCCTGTCCCTTGGCAGACACATCACACTAGCAGCACCTGTGCCAGCAGCCTCCTGTTCTGCTTCAGGCGGACTGGGAGGGGGGTGGGCTGTGCAAATCCTGTGGCCTAACAAATAAACACTGTCAGCATTTAAAACAGACCAACTATTTAAGGTGCTAGTGACTCCTCACCCCAGGAGTTTTGTCTTACCTGCATTTCTGCAGCAGCCAGACTTGGAAGAGAGTCCCATGCTGCACTCCCTGGTATGAGAACAGTCATCTCACACCCAGAGATGCAGTTAAGTGGTTGAAGAAACCCATGTGTTGCTTGGGATGTATTTTCTCTTGACCTATGCAAGGAATGAATCTCCTTTGTGTGGTCACAAACACCTCCCTCTTGCTTTTATCTAGCAGTAATTTGCGTTTGGAACCAGCTTCTGACTGACTCCAGGTGGGACTGGGAGGGAGGGACATTGGTCTGATAGCAGAACCAGTGATATGTGATGAACAAGTGACCCATCTCCCTCCTGCAGACTTATCTTTGAGCAAAGCCCAGTGCAAGGGATGAGGAACGTATGGAGACCCAGCTGGACATGGCCAGTGGGTGGCAGCTTCAGGGGCTGCAGCTTCTCCGGTTTTCAAGGCAGCAGGAAGGAGGATGGTCAGTGCAGCATGTGGGACTGGGTGATCTAAGGGCCAGGCTGCACACCCCAAACCCAGAGGCCAGGCTCATTCAGTAGTAATGAAATTTAACCCTAACCATCTGCCCCAGTTTTTCACTCCACTTTTCTGTTTGGAGCTGGCAACTTGAGACTCAACTGGCTGCCACCCCATTCCAAAGGTAGATGAAAGCAATGTGAATAATGTTGCCATAACCAAGGACTCTCAGGGCCATTTCTTTATGGAAAAAGTTCTGGCTGAGTCCTGGACACAGCACTTGGACATGGACCAGGTAGCTGTGTGTGGCCAGAAGCCCCCCAGAGCTGTTGCAGCCTACCAGCAGCAGAAGGGGCAGGTGCAGGAACTGGGGACCAGGAACCAGAGAGTAGTTTGGCACAAAATGTCTTTTGCATGGTCTGGATACATGGTGGCCACATCATCTTTGGGACACCTGACAGGTTCCTATCACCTTGCCTGGTGACAGAAAGGGGAGACAGAGCAAAGCCCATCCCCATGTTGCTGTGTTTCCTCCTATTCATTGTGTGTATTTGGACAACTGCTGGGTGCTGGTGAATCAGACTTACAAAGTCTCATAAATTTCAACACCAATGATTATTCATCCTACAGCCTCAGACCAGAGAGTGGTACTCATTATCCGAACACCATCATCTTCAGTCTCCTGTTTAAAATGTTTCCAGCCCAGGTGCAGGAGCAGCCATCCCCTGCCCAGCCAGATAGGTACACGCCTGGCAGAGCTCACCAGCAGTATCCTGGCACTGTCCAGACCTCTTGGTGAGCACCCCACACACGAAGGGAACCCAAATCTTCTCAGAAACCCTCCACTTCGCCCAGAGGAGACTCTGTTTTCTGTGTTTATCTCAACTGACAATAATCATTGTTTATTTTCTACCAACTTATGTTTACCCTGGAGGATATGACTGTGCCCAAGGTCAGCAGTCCAATAACCCCTGTCCCTGCACACTAGGACCCCATAAAATGCTGTCCCAAGGAGGTGACTCCAGCCCATGACAAGGGACTGGCTTCTGCAGCCAGGAGAGGGAGACTAGGCTGGCTGGGAGGAGATTGTGGAGCTGGTTTTAGGGTAAAGTTTGCTCTGATGAGTAGGAGGTCAAAGGATGTTCCTGCATTTCCCTTCCATTGACCTGTTTTTGTGAGAGTCTGGCACATATGAGGGAAGAGCATGAATGAGTAGAAGCAGAGATGGTATATTGCTTTTCAGACTCCTGTTTTTTCCTATACAGCCTTTGCAAAAGCAGTGCTGCCTCAGTGCAGGGATGACACGGGCTGACTGCATGAGATGAACCCCAGAACAAGGAAATTTCACGTTGTTCACAGGTCTCCAGCATTGCAGCTTGAACAGACAAAGAAAGGCAGCAGATGCCTTTTCTGGTCCCTTTTTTGCATTACTACCCCAGATACCCCCAGAGGAGATCTATGTAGCTAGTAGGGCTGTTGGATGTGTCCCCTGCCCTGATTCTACATCCTCATGGATGCCCAGTGTGCATGCAAGAGCTGTGCCACTTGCCCACCTTGAGGCACTCATGCTGGCAGTGCTCAGTCAGTTCCCAAGGACACATTCGGGCTCTGGGCAGAGGAAACAGCATCCCAGCCAAACTGTTACACTAAAAATAGCCCAGTGTCTGGGTGGAAGCACACTGTGGTTAGCCAGGGGTTTTGCATCCCTGAGGAAGTCTGTGCTGGGCAAGATCCCTTCACTGCCATTATTGTCCACTTTCCCCCCTCTCCTTCTGGAGAAACCCTGGGGATTAACCAGCGAATAAATGGCTTTACATGGAACAACAATGGCTTCTGTGATCAATCTTCATGAAATGTGGTTTGGATGCTCTGCAAGAATCAAATCAGCTGCCAGCATGGCCCAGAATAAGTGAGAGGCTGTGACAGGGCTGTGAGGATGAAGAGGTGGGTCATCTTGGGGGCACCACAGAAATGGTGCTGCCTGGGGGGGTAGTTTGCTCAAGTGCTTGGAGCAGTAGAAGGAAAAAAAACCAAGAAAAGCCAAGTTTGGGAAAGTGCTGATGAGTGGAGCTCCTTTCAGGGCACTTAATTTTAGCAAAGAGTCAGGCTACCAATACCTGTTCTTGTTTGGTTTTCATTAAAGGCCTTTCTGAGCCACAACAGCTCAGACTTTGGTGTTGCAATTGTTTACGTCAAGCTATGGTGCCTCATGTCTTCTCCATGCAGAGCTCTGGAGCTTTTCATTGTCCAAGGGGAAGAGAGAGATCTAGGTGGTTATGTCTCCCAACACTCAAGCAGCACCCCTGGAGCTTCCATGAGGAAGGTGGATTAAGATTCCACAAGCAGGAGTTGAGGCGTTTCCTACCTCTCCAGCACCTGCTCTGAGAATCGTACCCAGTGGAGGGGTTTCTGTGCACCACCAGAGGCTGGCCACCCGCCCAGCGGCTTGCCTGCAACTCCAACATTGGCTGTAACAAGGACTACTGTTTGCTAGGGGTGGTGTCATGCTATCACTAAATATTATTGCTAGTGGAAAAAGAAGTTTATTGCTTGCTCAAGAAAAATAAATCCTTGACCCGTTGCAAGACCTGTGCAGCAGTGGCGCCGTTGACTCCTTGTGAAAGTGTGTGGGTGGGAGAGCAGTCTACGTTGACTTTTCTTCTGCTGGCTATGCAGGCTGTGTGAGATGTACAGCCCTTCAACAGAGCTGATAACACTCAGCTACTCCTCTCCTCGCAGCCTGCAAGTCCCCAAAGAAACACCGACTGCAAGCATGGAATTACAGCCTCCCACTCACTGCTTGAGAAGGATGTTCCTTTCACAGCCAAGCGTCCTGTGTTTGCTTGGGGTGAAGCATGTGCTTATCTCTTATTTGTGTGATTTATTTCTTGAGATTAATGCACTGAATTGGCCTGCACACCAGCTCCCCATAAAGGCTCCGTTTTCATGGGACTGGCCCACACCACATGAAGTTTTACTGCTTGATTTCTGAAAGGGAGAGGAGGTTTTTATCTCGCTCATAAAACAAAATTTGCAGATGTGAGGCAGCCAGCACTATTTTGAAATGCAAGCAGAGGACAGCTTTCTCTGAGTTCAAGGAGGGCTGTTAAATTAGCCCTGTGCAGATAGAGCAAACAAAAACAGACAGAGCAAAGGAGTTGTGGGGGAATGTTCCTGCTCATATAAGAAGGCATGAAAGCAAAGCAGGGGAGGCAAGTTAATGATCAACTCATATGGGGTGTTTACTTTTACATGCCACCGGGGTAAACAGAGCCATGTCATCCCTCCAGCCTGCTCTTGTTTATAAATACACAGTAACATCTACAGCTGAACCTCCCCTGGCTCCTGCTGGGTAAGCTGGAGGCATCTCTTACTCCTGCATGGGACAAGCTCTACTTCTAGGGATATGATGCTGCAAATCCGCCTTGCAGGTCTGCGTTTGCATTTGCCTGTGCTGGGAAGGCACAAGCCCATCTGCCAGCGAAACACCTTGAGATGCCCTATGGGAGATGATTCAGCAATGTCCTTCCCACCTGACCTATGTGGATACTTTGAGCCGGTCCTTGGCCTTGCCAGGTTTAGAGCAGCAGACCAGACCCTGTTGGTGCTTTGCAACAGCCCAAGACCGCGCAGGGGCCAACAGGTTCAGCCAACGTACCTCAATGAGAGAGCTACAATTTTAAGGCATTGCTGTTGTTAACTGTAATTCATTGTTATCCTTCAAAGAAACCATGTTTCACCTAAAACTCCACTAATGCTATGAAGTCCCTGTGAATGCTCTTATTCAGGGAGAACCAACGGAGGAAGCAAAACAGCAACCAAATGCTGTGGAATTAATTCATTGCAGCTGATGACTTAGTGTAAAATATTTTGTCCAGGATTCATTGATCACCACAGAAAATTTGTAACGATCTCCAGTTTTTTCAAGCCTCTATCCCAGCTGTTGGTACTGAGCTGGCTCGCAGATAGCGCTGACGGTATGATGTGCTGTGAGTCTGAAGGATGACCTCCCACAAGGACATGCTGGGCAGGTTTTGTCTGCACACAGATTTGCACCATCTTAAAGGCACTAATGCAACTTCCTGTACCGATATGACCGTTGGTGGTTTAAAGAAGGCTCTTTTGTGGTGGCTGTCTTAAAACTCACTCCCAAATTATTTAAATTGGATATGTTCTATCTTAGAGTAAGACACACTGGTGCTCAAATAGGTTATTCCCCCACCTTAAATCTGGCATTAGTGCAATTCCATATGTGTCCTTAAATCCATGTCACATCCCAAATAATGCTCTGGATCTAAATCACATTTCTATAAGGACTCACTGGTGTTTGTTATTATTTTTAATAACTTCTACTTATTCTTTTTAAATCATTCTGTCAACACATTTTTGCCAGAATTGTATGGAAGGCAAGAAATTCTGGTTCTGTAAATGGTCAGTGTAAGCACCAGGGACTATTCATCTTCATTTTCATTACTAAAACCATAATCCCATAACGATGGAAGGGAATGCTGTGGGAATAAATTGGCTTACATTGGAATACATGTTTGTAGAACGTTTTTGTCCATGGCATGCACAGGCCTGACAAACACTTCTCCACATTTGCATCTGTCCCCTCAGGGGGACTTGCAGAGAGCCCTTCATAAAATTGAAAAAAACCACATGGGCATCAGAGAGTTGTGTGTTTCTGGAAAGGAAGCAGGTTGGGGTTGCCTGATGTCCCTGGCCTATAGAATAATGGCTGGCCTGGCTGCTGGGCCTTACCATTGCTCTGCTGCCATTTCAGGCTCCTATCAAGATCAGCACAAGATAAATACTGGAAAAATGTAATCACTAATTATTATGCAATGAAAATGAAAAAGCCAAACTTCACATAGAACTTTATTCACAACAAATTATACAACCAGCTGTAATCAAGGTCATTTCAATCTGAAAGCATTTTCTATTGAAATCCACAACAATATTCAGGCCTCATTCATTGCCCAACAGTGAGAAAGCCACAATTGCTCTTGTGTGTCTGGATGCCCCAGGGTGGCAGGGCAAGGCCCCGCTAGGATGCACCCATCATAGCTCTCTCGCCTGCTGAGGAACCGCAGAGGAAACCAGCACAGCCTGCACATCTCAGACTTTTTATCTTGAATGTCAGACCCGAGCATGACTCACTCATTTCCAAAACTACCATTCCCCCCTACAGGCATTAGCTCAGTCCCTGTACTCCAGAGCAGCTCTGGGCAGATGTACACTTTGCTCTGAAGCTTGTTTTAAGCCAAGGAAACCCTTGGGTCCTTAGGTCACTCCTACTTCATGGACTTCCTGCAGAATATCACCTGCATCCACAGTTTCTAGAGCTGGGTCTAGCCAGATCCTGCCTGGATCAGAGTTGGTGCAGCTTGGCTGATCTCTATGAAATCTGGATGAGTTTCAAGCCTTTGCAAGGGAGGTTTAGCCATGCTGCTTCCTAACCTGGTGGAAAGGTTTCCTGAGGAACACCCCACAACAAGTGCAGGAAAGCAGCTGGTGAAGGGACATGAGCAGGGAGGGCCATGCTCTGAAACCCATCACTTGGCACATGGAGGACTCCAGGGGATGGTTTTAGTAGTTAGAGCTAAGGCTGAAGCCCGCAGAGACTCAAGCTCAATGTCCATAAGCCTCCCAGCAAAGCTCTGCATCTCTGCACTCACATTTCCCATTCACACAATGGGACAATAATGCTTCTTCGGCTGCCCATGGGACAGTCCCCCACAGCAGCTACAATACAGACCCACTGCCACTGCCCAGCTAAGAAGATGTGAAAAAAGTTGTTTGCAATTTCCCAAATAAATGCTGGAGCTTTGCTAGACAAAACCTAGCCGTTGTCCCTGCCGCAGCACCAGAAGCAACTGCAGACTCCCTGGCATTATTTCATTCTTTTTCTGGAGTGACTAACACCTCTATTATTCCCATCTGACCTCTGCAGACATCCTGCCACACAATTGTGTTAAACTCTGCAGCAAGAAAGATAATTTGAGCTAAAATTAAACCATCCAGCACATTTTTAATATTAGCACAGGCAAGGAATGAATTCCTACCAAGTGGAATTTGCCTCTTCTTCAACAAGCAAGCAAAACTAGCCCTCAGAACTGTACTGATAGCAGTGGTATGGTGGAGATTATTTGTATTTTCACAGTGAGCCCCTGCTGTAGTCTGTTTTAAATGCCTGGCCACTCTGCCCAGACTGGTGCAGGGACTTGGGACTTGTCCTGCTCTTGCTGCTGGACTCACAGTGCTGAAGGAGGCCCCAACACAGACATCACATTGCAAATGCAGCTGGAGATCTATTCGATGAAAACAGGCAGGTTGTGGGCACTAAACATAAGAGTAGATACCCACCATGGGACTAATCTGGTATAAACCAAAGCCTAATAGTGTCTTTGGCTCCAGAAGTAAATGTCTTGCAGTAAGAAGGACAGCGTTAAGCCACAACAAGGCTACAGACTCACAGAACAGAATCATAGAATAGTTTGGTTTGGAGAGAACTTTCAAGGTCTTCTAGTTCCAATCTCCCTGCTATGGGGCTGGGAATCCTCTGCCTAACCAGGTTGCTCAAAGCCCTATCTGACCTGGCCTTGAATACTTCCAGGGATGGAGCATGCACAGTCTGTCCGAGCAACTGGTTCCAGTATATCATACTCTTGTCAGTGAAGAATTTCTTCCTATATCTAATCTAAATCACCTTTCTTTCAGTTTGAAACAATCATCCCTCATCCTGACAGTACACTCCCTGATGAAGAGTCCCTCCCCATCACCCCTTTAGAGGCCGTCTAAGATAGAGGAAGACTCTATAAAAGTCTCACAAGATTCTCTGGCTACAGCTGGATGGCTGCTCTCTTTTCATTCAAATAGTTCTCCATGAAAAATAACTCCGCAGACTTCACCACGGTGTCTTTTTCACAGTGAACTCCAAAAGCAAGTCAGGCTAGAAGGTGCCAAAACTTCCTTTACTTGGCCTGGAGGGCAGCCTGACCCTTTGGGGTGCACCATGTGCCCAGTGTCCTGCCCCTAGCCCCAGTGGCAGGAGGGGTTTCCTCTCTCTGGGAAGAAATCTTTGGGGAATTTTGGGGGACAGAAGACCTGAACTGAAATGTGGGGTTGGATGTTTCGAGGTCCCTGCCAGCCACAACATTTTAAAATTCTGCGATTCTGAGACCTGAAGAGCTTGTGATGTCGCTGAAGAGCTCTGGGTCTACCGGGAGCTGCAGAGTACCCTGAGCTCTGACCCATGATCTCTGCTCTCTCCCATCAGATTAGGAGTTGGGGGCTGCAGATGGAGGACTCGAGAGGTGGAGGATGCCGGTGCTCACTGACCCCACTGCGAATCCATAGGCTCTGGGCTAGGGCAGCGAGCAGCCGTGAGCCTTACTGCACACCAGTGCACACCAGTTCGTACCAGTGCCTACCAGCCCAGCCGGAAACCTCGTCCCCCGGGCTCCCAGGTGGGCTTTTGCACTCTTGTGCTCCCTCTGCTGGTCCTCGGCCCCGCTCCTTCCCTGCTCCTTGGGCCAGCACCACTCCACAGAGCCGGGAACATTCATCCCGGCTCCAGTCCGCGGTGAGGGAGGGGTCCCAGTGCCAACTGGGCAAGGAGTGCTGGCATTGCACCGGGCAGGGCATCGCGGAGTCCAGATGGGTTCCACACACCCTTGTAAATAGCACGAACACATTCCCCCCCTAAATAAAATTTTTCAAAACCACTACTGGAAATGCAAGTAGGTCACAGGGCTATGACAGAGAGAACACAAGCTGGACAGGGCCTGCAGAGGTAATTCTATATAGTCCCACACGGGCACAGCCTGTGGCTGTGCCAACTACAGCACTTTGCACTGATGCCTCCACAGCTCATACTGGTGTGTGACTTGTGCAACACTCACCACCATCAGAAAGGACCTGCCTAGCTCTCACATTGCATGGGTACAGCCGACCACCACCAGTGTTTCACCAGTGGAGAAGTAGGGGTATGGGGTTAAAGCTGCACCTCAGCGGCCACCAGCCACCATCCTGCCAAAGGGGCACAGGAGCAACAGATGAGGCCAGAACATCTCAGATCCAGCCTGGGCTTGCATGCTGGGCTACAGGATTGCATGCAGCTCTCCGGCACTTTCTGTCTTGGCAAAACCTGACAGCTTTATTAGAAAGCCAGTTGTTGTTTCAAGGCTGTTTCTAGCAGTTATTGCCAACTGGGGACAGAGGTGCAATGACAACTTGGGAGGGAGTGCAAATGATAGTTGCCAAGATGCCTTCTCCGAAGCCCTGTTAAAGCCTGGTTATGGCTCAGACTGCCTCATCCTAGACAAACATCTCAGAGGGTGACCTAGACAGGAGCTAGCCCTCCCAGCTCGAAGCCCTGTGTCCCCACCCCATCCATGCAGCCCCACTCACTGCTGTGGTTTGGTCATGCTCCTGATGTTCCTAGGACTTGGGGAGGAGCCACTATTTAGTGAAGGAGGTGAAATACCTGCCCCAAGTGAGTAGAAACGTTCATCCTGCCCCAGAACAAGCCCATCATGATGCAGAGCTTCAAGGCAGGGGAGAAGGAAGAGGATGTGTACTGAGCAACAACAAGGAATGCTGTTATGCTGCTTTCCACACAGCCTCCTCTCCAGACACACCACTGCATCCCAGGAAGGCACAGTGAATCATCAACCGTGGAGGCTGTGCCAAGCACATCCTGCTCCCCAGCATCTGCCACCACCACTCCAAAATCTGGGTAGATCCATGTTGGGATCCATGAGCAGCCCAGCAGCTCCTGACGGTGCTCACTGGTGTTCCAAGTGTGCGGCTTAGTGTTTGAGAGCTGCTTTCCAGAGCAAACTATAACTCTTTAAAATAAGTGTGGAGGTTCTCTGAAAGTTGCTCAATTCAATGGCTGAGCTCTGCAACAAAGGCTCTTCCTGAACACGGTGGCTCTCTGCCCACAGCTCTCCCAGGGGGACGGCAGAGGCGGCAGAGAGGAGGTGAGCTCTGGCTCCAGTTTGTAAACTGTAACAGCTTGAGAAAACAAAACCTGTCCAGAAGTTTCAGTAGGTGCTGATGCCTTCCACTGGTGTGGCAGGACCCCAGAGGGGACCAGCATCATAAGCGGCTACTTTTCCCCAGCCTCAAGGCACCCACCTCACTACAGGGCACCCTCCTGAAGCCACTTGGAGGGAGCTACCAACACCAGTTGCAAGTACTCTGTGATAATCCACAGGCATTTCTTTTCATCCATAGCTCACAACTGGTTTCTGAGCAGCACAGGACTATTCCCATCTAAATTGCATCCTATACCCTAAGTCCTTCTGAGGTGTCCTGCTTGGCCTTGGCAGCAGTGGCAGGGGACAGCCAACTGTTGGTGTGAGCACCCATCTCTGATCCCTGGGCAGTGCCAGTAAAAGGAATCATCTTCTTTGGCGTTCTGGACACTGTCTGTGAGAAAGTGAAACTCCTCATCAGATCAACTGCTGCAGGGCCATAGTAGGCTGGATGGGCACTGCTGGTGACCCACACCACAGAGCATTCCCAGCAGAAGCCTCATCATCAGTCTTTTCTCTTTGCATAACTCATTAGGCAAAATGCCTTTCAGAAGCAATGACTTTGCTTTCTGGGAGTGTGTTGTGGACACAAATAAATGATGAAGCACATGTGGCTATCTCTCTCGTGTTGACTTTCCCTAGTATCATCGACAGCTGATATCCTTTCAGGGCATGAAACTGCATAGTTGAACTAAATGAAAGTGTAGAAGATCAGGGGCTCAGATGGTGAACCCTTCCTCATCAGAGGCTGATAAAAGGGAACAGTAAAAGTTTTCCATAGTTGAGAATAGCCCTGTTATCTCTGAGGGAGGCTGCAAACCTTCCTCTAAGGAATAGGTGAGTCAGTAGCTCCAGGCCAGGCAGCCCTAGCATGCATGTACTGAGAAACACTACAGTGTATTGCCATGTACTGAGAGATACAAACTCCATTAATACTGTGAGTTCTGAACTGAAATTATTTTTCCAAATCTTCCCAAAACCAAATGTGGAAATATTTAGCTACCTCTGTTCTCCTCCAGCCCCAAGCCTGAACTAAGTGTTTCTAAGCAGATGAGAGGCAGGGGGAGGTAGAAACCGTGACTGGTTTCAGTGAAACTCATGCATTTTCCAACTCATGCTATCATTTACTGACATCATGAAATTGATCTGGGCTCTTTTTCTTCTGTGTTTTTGTAGTTTGGTATTTTCCCCAAGAGGCTGAAATCCCTTCATTTCAAATCAGATTGGATTTCTTTCCTGTAAAGAATATGCAGATCCCATTCCCAGCAGCAAGAATCAGAAATCTTTATTTTAAAAATTGTAACATTTTATTAGATGTAGTCAGGGCAAAAGACTAAACTAAAAGGTAGTAGCTGCAATATACCATCTCATCACACATCAGACTGGAAAAAAAGAAGGCAGTAGTCTTGTATCCCTTCTCAGCTTTGCCCTGCAGTTACACAGCCCTGCTGCACCAGGGGTTTCTCTGTGCCCTGTATCCTCAACCTTAGGACCGTGTGATGCATGTCTGACCCTGGTGAGGGGCTGGCCAGGAGGGGCTGAGCTGGGCTGAGCTAAGCCTGGGGTAGGATCTGGCTGCTCTGGGGTTGTATCATTTGCAGGGGGTATGAGCTGAGCTGTCCATGGAGGGTGGCCACAGTGTTGGTGACACGATGGCAGGTTCAATTCATTTTGGGCAAGAGGAAGCCACACTCACAGGAGGAGCAGTCTCAGCAGTCCCTGCCCAGGGTCAGACATTAGGGTTGCAGGAGGGTGGCAACGCAGCAAGTGGTGGGCTGCTCTGTGTATCACCCCACAGGCAGGTCTGGCCAAGGCAGGGTGCCAAGCTGCACCTTTCCCAACAGCGGCCACCCTCCTGGAAGCCAGTGTCTGCTGTGTGGCAGTGGGTCTCTCACCACCCTCCCAGGCTGCAACCCACAAGACGCTCACTTTCCCACCATTGCCCACCACCCATTTGTGCAGCAATGCTGCCTCTAAGCACCAAGCTTTACGTCTACAAACCATTGTAGCAGCAATGCCAGAGTGATGGGAGCATGGACTCATTTCTGAAGAGCTTGACATTCTTTTTCCAAGCAGACATCACCTTCCCCCTTTGCTAAAAGACACTAATGATTTCTCACCATTTCCAACATCCACTGAAATAAATAATGTTGGGTGAGTTCAGACACCACACATGCATTTTAAGTTGTGCAGCTCACAAAGCTGATGGGGACTCTGCCATGCACAGCACTGGGATATATATGTGTGCATTTCTGCAGGCAGCTCTGCTCCATCCTGACACCACTGATTGCATCACACCTCCAGCACTGGTGGAAAACAGACCAGTTCCCAGCAGGACCAGCTTTAGGGCTGGCACAGGGCCAAATCTTGCACCCCATCCTGAGGGCAACCCAGAGTGATTGCTCGCACCCATCTCCCATTCCCTATGAGAGCAATGTCTTATCACACCCATTTGACTTCACATTTCATGAAGGAAAAAAATGAATGAAAGTTGAGCACTGAAAGCAGCAAGAAGCAGTAATTTAAGAGAAATACTAATTAAGTGCATTCTGGGTGGTCTTGTTCTGGCTCTCTGCCTTTTGGGTTAAACTGGTTTTGCTGCCACTTCCCTCTCTCCCATGTTTTCTGTTCTCGTGCCTTTCCCAGCCCATTTTGCATCATCCCCACAAGGGATTGCTGTGTTGGCTAGTGCCTGTGGGTGGTTGGCTGTCCCCAGCTCAGGTACAAGGTTTGAGTTCACCTTTGTCTATCCAGGCCATGTTGCCCCTCCATATGCAGAGCTCCAGCCACCTGTAGCCTTAGCATGAGCCAGGGAAGGTTCCAGGTACAGAGACACAGAGGCACTGTGAGGCAGAGGAATGAATGACTGCAGCTTTTCAGAGACAAATGACCAGCGATGATGCTGAGCACATATATACATACATTTACTACTTATTTATCTATGAATAACCCTACAGTTCACAGCTTCAGCAGAAAGCGTGAAGCTATTGTTAGATTTCACTGAAACTGGGCCAGATGTGTCTACACTTCTGTCCCAAACAGCACTATTTTAAGGACATTTGCAAAGCAGAGTGTAGTGCAGTCACATCCCATGCTGCACTTTGAGTACTGTGTTCAGTTTTGGGCACCTCAGTACAAGAAGGACAAGATGCTGGACTATGTACAGAGAAGAGCAATGAAGTCAGTGAAAAGCCTGGAGGACAGGTCTTTTGAGAAGCAGTTGAGGGAGCTGGGGTTGCTTAGTGTGGAGAAAAGGAGCTTGAGGGGCAACTTATTGCCATTTACAACTACCTGAAAGAGGTTGTAGAGAGGTGGAGGTTGTTCTTTTCTCCCTAGTCACTAGCAATAGGGCAAGAGGAAATGGCCCCAAGTTGTGCCAGGGGAGGTTTAGATTGGACACTAGGAAAAATGCCTGCACTGACAGACTGGTTAGGGATTGGAACAGGCTGCCCAAGGAGATGGTGGAATCACTGTCCCTGGTGGTGTTCAAAAAATGTGTAGATGTGTGTGGGTTTAGTGTGCATGGTTGGGTTGACAGTTGAACTTGGTGATCTTGTAGGTATCTTCTGATCTTAATGATTCTGTGATGCTATTCAGGTTTTACCCTTCCATGCATGGAATATCTGCTCTTTGCACCTAGGATAATAGGAAAAATATAGTTTGAAGCCCATTTTTCCAATGCTTCTACACTGTCATGCTAATTAATTCCTGGTGCAAGCTGGCAAATTTGCACAGAAGGTCAGATCCTGTGTGGCTTTACATTCCAGATTCACCCCTCAAACCCGACTGCAATACAGAAAGATCTGAAAGAAGGGAAGATGCAGATGAAGTATTTCCCCACAAGCTCTGCAGGCACTGATGTTAGGTTTGAGCAACACTCTTCCTCTTCCTCCTAAGAGTGGAAAACATTCTGTGGTACCACAGATTCAACTCAGTATTGTAATTCAGAATAAAAACCCTGTTAAAATGAATATTTTGCTCTGACCATCTAAAAACCTGATCAGTGTTTATCCCAGGAGCAATGCTCATTTTCCTATCAAAACTCTTCTGATAGGATGACTGGCACACAGTGGAGGGCAGCAACTGCAGTCAAAAGCCCAGCACAGGAACAATCTGCCTATAGGCAGCAAAGGGTAAGAATGCTCCTCACAAAAATAACAGTGAGAGGGTTAAAACTGAGCTGACAGGGCATGGTGGCAGCATGCAGGAGCTGCTAGAAGCCTCCCTGGCTCCCTCCTCATGTTCTAAGGCTGACCTGCTTCCTTTGGAAATGGAACAGAATCCACCAGGAGGACCCATTCAGGAGCAGTCCATGGGCTGACCAGGAGGTCAGAGAAACCTGTTCTCCTGCTAGTTTGTTGGAAGTGAGCTGTCAGAGACACACAGCTGTCAGAGACACACAGCTTCATCATTTGTGTTTTCAGCAGTCCAGGAGCTAGCCTTTAGGAATTAATGACTTCTAGGCAAAAAGCCGGGAGTCAGATTGTCTTTCCTAGGAGAGCCAAGCCATCTAAGACAACCACTAACCTACCACTTCATAGTCTAAAGCGATGTCTCTGGGGGCTACTGCCATGACTTGTATGAAATAACCCTTGTGTGGGATAATTGAACACTACATGTCATATGGCAGAGGTCTATGGGATGGTCAGGGAGCAGTACACAAAAAACATTCAGCAGGAGATATCATTTTCCTACTTTATCAGCATAACAAGGACTTTTGCAAATGTCTGATGTGGGGACTGGTTTGCATTGCAAATGTTCCTGTCTAATCTACAGCTCTGTATTAAATAACACATTATCCTATGGTGACATTTTGCACAATGTTTCCATGCACATGCCCACAGCACTGTGTTTTCTGAAAGAAACACCAAATTAGTGACTAATTGCAAGTTTGATAACACAAGGCAGAAAAAGTTTAAAAGGAGCTGGCACGGGGAAGTAATGCAAGCATCTTTGGACACAGACAAATTGCAACAGCAGGCAAAGTCATTTGCTGTTCAAATAAGTAATGGTCTTCAAAACCAGTAACAGCTTTGCACTCAGAAGCCAGAGAGCTGCTCTAACAGGTAACTTCTCAGTACTGTTTCTAATGAATGAGAGTAGTGTTGTGTCCAAGATGTGAGTGGCTCTTTACTCACAGGTCAACCTGTCTTTTAACAATGGGTGAAGCCAGGGAACATCTCCATGAACAACTCCCAGTGGTTACACTGTGGGGAGCCGCACTTCTTCTCACAACTAGAGATAAGAAAGCAGAAAGTGCTCAAGTCCTTTCTGGAGTGACTGTAACATGCAGCTTCTCTTCAGTCCCTTTAAGCTCTACTTTTTGTATCCTGTTTCCATAACTTCTCATGCTACACCAAAATCTCTATAGCAGTTTCAGGTCATGTCTAACACAGCAGCATTTCTGTGGTTGCTGGATTTGGTGCGTCCGTGGGGAGAGCTCATGCTACAGCCGGGCTCTCAAACCCTAAAGGGCTGGAAATATGCAGGGAAGTAAGTGTGTCTCAGCTGACACAGGGCTCTGCTTTGGTGCCAGGTCACAGCAGAGTGCTGAAGGTTTGCCTAGGACAGGCTGGAGTATCTCACTCTTCCATGCCCTGAATTCAGTTAGAATATTTTACTGACAATTTCCTATGGAGATGTCAGCTGCACTATCAACCCGCCTCCTCCCATGCACATAATCAAAATATTTTGATAACTAAAAAATGTCAGGCAATGCAGGAAATTTTGCAGTAAATAAATAGAGCAGTAACTGCAAAGACAAGGAGGGGAGGAGTGGGGAGCTAATGTGTCTGCAGGAAGTTTCCATCCCTGAACAACAAAAAGATCCTTTAAAATTGGTTTAAACAAAAACAGTTGTTTTCTACAAAAATACCCCCCCCCCCAACAGTGGAAAAAGAAGGCAGGGAATCTCATGCTGCTTATTCACACCTCTGCTCTGGAAGGCCAGCATGGCACAGCCTCACTGCATGACTTGGCTCAGCAAAACGGCCAAGCTGCCCTTTGCAGCAGACAAGTAGCAATTAGATGAATTGCCTGGCAAATGAGCCCTCAGCGAGATACTAAACACATACCAAATAAGTGTGACAAATCACAATGATAAGGTTGTGCTGGAAGGCTGGATGGTGGGTAATGAAATCCCTGTCCAGACAGGGCTACACTCTGGGTGCTCTTTGAGCCAAGGGAAGTCGAGAGATGCTGCCAAAAACCTGTTGGTGTGAGCACCACACCCGTTTTCCACAGCATGGTGAGTGGTCAAGGCCACTATGAACACTGACCGTGCCCAGAAAGCTGAGGTTAGGACTGTCACACTAAGCACAAAGCTGGAAGGAATTGCAAAGTGCCAGGGCTGGTACATAAGGCCAGGAGATCCATGATGAACATAAGTACAAACCCAACCCTTCAAAACATCAGCAGAAGGGTTAGTGCAGAAGCCAGAGCTCGAGATGAGCAGTTTCCTGTTGCATGGTGTAACTTGATAAATCAAGTACATGGCTCCCCATTCTGCATATCAGGAACCACCTGCACTTCTCCCTTATCACTGCCCTGGTCACCCCAGGCTGCCTGCCTGTGTTCCCTGCACCCTGCACAGCCCCTGCACACACACAGAGCCCCTTTCCCATGCCCAGCCCCTGTGTCATGATGCAGTTTGGAGCTGACCAGACAGCCACCCAGAAGCAGACACTTTATTAGCCCAGTAGCTGTGGGAAATTTCCAGGCTGGGCAGGATACTCTTGCTGCAAGCCGGGGTTGGGTGGTCCACACAAGGCTCTCAAGGCAACAGGAAAGCAAGAGCACTGCTCTTAAACTGGGGGCTATCTTTGAAGAGACATCTGTCTTCATCACTTGGTCCCCTCCAATGCCCCTCTCTCACCAACAGCACTCATCCAAGGTCACCTTCAAGCTTTTTGCTTTCTTCTTCCACTCATGGACAACAAAGGTGAGCCTGGCCTTAGCACTGGACAAACAAAATCAGTCTTTTCAATGAAAGTTTCCTACCTTTGCCACCACCTTGCAGCACAGGAGTGGCTACAGCTAGTCCCCATCAAAGAAGCAGAAGCATTTCAGCAGGTCATGTTTAGTATGTAAGGGTTGTTTACTTCTTTAAGCAGTTCCACAGCTGCCACCTCTGTGAAGGCTTCATATGTGGAATATCTGACAATTTGCTGGTGATCTGGGGAGAGGCAGCACCCAGACACAGCACCTGTTAGCCCAGACAAGAGAACTGCACAAGCCTCACCAAGCTGTTCTGGGCTTTCTGCTTTCAGCCTGTGAGGCGCATCTCTGCTTGAAGAAGGTGGCAATAGAGCATCCATCTGCAAACCCACCCCATGCCTCCTCCTTCCCTGGTTCCTGTGAGCAGCATTCATTCTTTGCTCCTGCTGTAGATCCACTGTGCCGAGTCCTTCCTTCCCAAGAGCATTCTCCCTTTACAAAGCAAGATCATAAAGCAGTGACATAATCCAAGCTTGGCAAACACTTTTGCTGATATTAAGCCAGAGCCTCTCATGGTTCTCACTGTGGTGTTTGAGTGTGTGGTGTAGATGGCGCAACCGGCCAATTAAATATGCCTGGTCCCTAGACACCATTTCACTCAAAAGGCTGACATTTATATTTGACATTCCAGTAAGTGTTGGGGTTTTTTCTATTTTTAATTAGTTCTCACAAGGGTGTGGGTCAGCCACAGCTACACAATGAAGTTCTCCATAGAATAGGTATGATTCCAGCATATGACTCCCGTCCAGGCTTCCTAACCCATCTACCTTACAGCAGAGCCTCAAAGCCAAATTAATTAGAGGCCACCCACAAGTAGATGTGAGAGGTGTAGGCGAATCTCTTTGCCCATTAATTCCCCACCACATCTGCTGAGATCTTGACGTACATGCTAAGGGTGAGTGGGAGGGCTCTGGAGCTAAATAAATTACTCTATTCCTTTTGCTTTGGCATCAAAATGCAGCCAACCAGTGAGGCTAGGTAGTAAACAATAGTAGTAATGCAGAAAAAAAAGAAAAAGAAGAAAAAAGAGAGGCACATAAGATGCCTCAATGAAGAGGTGTGATTGTTGGCAAAACACATCCTGTTTGAGTTTATGGGACGTACAGAGTCTTTTTATTGGGATACTTTTTGCTATTAGTGTAATAAAAAAAGACCAATTGTTTCTGCCATCTGAGAAAACTCTTGGTGGAACAGGCAGAAATCCAGGAATAATTAAGAAAATAATAGTGCACACCCAACAAGAAAAACATCATTTGTTTAAAGACAAAGTCTCTCTAGAACGCTTGTGATTGCACTTTCTTTCTAAAAGGGGGAAAAACCCTTCTAAAGGCAAAGCAGCAGCCATCATCAGCTAGTTTCTAAGACCACAAGTGGAAAAAGCACAGGGCTGCAACACTCTTCAGGGGGGAGGCTTTTTCCATTTTCACTGCACTTATCAGCCTTTGCAAGTTGCAAAATAATAGCGTTTTGCCCTTACATGTTTCCATCAGAAGATCAGAAGAGCTTCACAAAGCAGAATTAATTGAGCTTTGCTGCTCACCTGTGAGAACAGAGCAATTATTTAGCAACAGAGCTTGGGTTTTTTTTTTACTTTTGGTTGTTTCGGGTGGGGGTAGAAGTAAAAACCTGCAACGGGAGGATTCCAAACCCAACAAGCCAACACAAAGCTTCACAGCTTTGCCCATTTGCAGCAACAGACGCAACAAACCTGGGAGTTTCTGACCCCCAGATCTAGGTTCTTGCTTAAGAAGGAACCGCTTTGCCTCGGCATCACTTGTATGCTTCTCACCAGCAAAGTCCTCACAAACTCCAACTCTTCTAATAATATAAATCTCGGGAACACCGAGTTCTCTGAACTGGCCGTCTTCCTGGCCAGTGCGTCACGGTGTCTCCCTGCATGCGGGATGTGTAGCATAGGCTCCAAAATCCCGCTCCCATTGCACCTGGGTGGATTAGGGCAAGTTATCGGGCTGTACCAGGGGAACTTTGCTCGAGGTGGTGCCTAGGGAAAGGGAGTTCGTGGAAAACTGAAGTGTCACGGTAATGGATGGAGGAAAACCGAATTTATAAACTTGATGCCCAGCGCCGTGCCGGGCTCTGAAGAACAAGAGACCAACTTCTCCTCAGGACTCGAAAAAGCATGGCCCCTCCTCTGGAAGGAGCCGCGTTCGCTCGAAGCGCTCTGCCCAGCTTCCCCACCAGTTCGTGTGATTTTTACGCGGTTTAATCCTCACCCCACTGCGGGTTCCGGCTGCAGCGGAGAAGCACAGGTCCTGCCAGATGCAGGTGACTCCACCTCCCAGGGCCCCTCACAGCCCCGCCCTCCCCTCCCCCCGCGGGACCACACCAAGGGGTAGGCAGCTCCCAGCCCTGCCCGCGGTACCGCCGCGGGTATCGCCCGTCCCGCCCCGCTCCGCCCCGTCCCGCCCCGTCGGGCGGAGCCGCAGCCGCCCCCGCTCCCAGCAGCCCTTGCAGCCGCCTACAATGAATTTTGCGAAGTTTTTTCGGTTTCGGCGCCATTTTCGAGTGGACTCGGAGGTGAGGAGGGAGGGTGGGCAGGGCGGC
>VZRI01014143.1:410954-477664 GCA_013397515.1 Upupa epops | reverse complement strand
AGGTTTTGGTTTTTCATTCCCCCCCCCCCCTTGTTGATTCTCGATTTGTACAGGAAACTCTGAATATCCTGGCAAAGCTGGTTTCCCCGTACAGCTTTACTGTGGTGATGGGAGCAGTGCACGGGGGTGGGTGTGTGTTCCTCCTTTTCAGTTTATCCTAAATCCATTCTTTTCCATGCCTGTGCATTCAGCACACAGTGACAATTTTGTTTGCATGTGGAGAGCAAATTTTGGAAGGTTAAGCCATTAATTGCTGCCCCCCCCCCCCAAAGAAAAGAAAATCTTGTGTATTGGTGTGCATGTGTGTAGGTGAGGGGCCATCTGCCAGGTTTCATCATTGTTCCAAAGAAGCCCGAAGAACCTCCTTGCTCACCACCGACTGCAAAAGTCTATGTTTGGTTAATCCACTTTGGTGGGAAATGGAGTAAAACCGGACTGCTAGTGCAGCAAACAGTGGCAAAACCTAAGAGGGAAGCTTTAAGCGATGTTTCAGGCCAACAGACTCAAATATATAGAGACACAAAATAAGGACTATATGCTTGTGTTTTAAATGGTGCATCTGACCAGAAAACCCAAATGATTTTTTTTGTTGTTTGGGTTTTTTTTTCTGTTCTTAACAAATAAAGTATAGGATTTGGGCTTCCAGATCTGTCCCTTGTTGTTTAAAAGTGGACGAGATGACAATGTGAAAAATTATGAAAGTACAAGAAGCATCGTACTTCTCTTCAGCAGTGTAGAGAAAAAAACTGGATCCTGGAGTTTTACTGTGGATTTTACTGTTTTTCTGGAGTGCTGCAAGTTGTAGTTGTGTCCTGCAGGCCTTTGTGAGCGCCGGTAGCTCTCTGTTGTATTAACAGTAATACCATAAATAGGGTTGATCCTGTGAGTAACCTTATTGGGGTCGAATTCCAAACCAAGTGAAGTTAATTTTCTGCATTATTTGAATTTGCCCTTTGCAGTTGCAGTTTGGTTTTGGCTCTTCTGCCCCACCTCAGAGCACATTAGCATCGTGTGGTCTGAGGTGCAAGAGGTACGCTCTGCTGAAACTCAAGTGGCGCTCTAATAGAAAATTTGTGCTGCTTCTCTCACCTTTATCCAGACAAAGTTGTGTGAAAAAAAATTGCATTTGAGAAAACGTGTGACAAGTGATCTGATCTTGTGTAGCTTTGGGGTAACAAATTGAGAGAAAACTCATGTTGTGTGTGTGTTTTGTACCACCTGGGCAGGAGCCCTGGCTGGTAACAGAGTGTAACAGAGTTTCACGAGGCAGGGAGGGAGATGCACTGGAGGTGCCTGGACAACTGAAAGAAGTCGGGCAGGGTGCAGTTCCCATGTCTGACTGTGCTGTTTTGTTTCGGGTAGCCCTCACTCCAATGCAGCCACCGTGTGAGGCGAGACCTATTAGAAATGTAATAGCTGGAAGCACTTGGTGGTTGTCGATCAAGCACGGATCTGACCCTGGCTATTAGGGGGTAAATATTAATACGTGACTGTTGTGTAAATCTCATTCAACAGGGACCATAGTAGGTTGATTCTTTAGACCTGGGCACAGACAGTCTTCTGGTGGTGCTACTTGCTCCCTTACTGTTGTGTTGTGTCTCTCTAATAGCTGGGATCTCCAGCTGTAATGAGATGATTTATTTTAAGCTTTTTCAGAATAGTAAAAGCCTTTTTTTTCCCTAATTCCTCTTTCAAATGAGAACAATGACTTCAGGATTTGTTTGTTCGTTATTTCTCCTGAAAATATGTTTGATAGCAGAGCTAAGGGGTTTTTTTCCTGTACTTGGAGAATATATGTTTAAAAAAATAATTAATATTGACTTGTCTTTGACCTTAGCCCTGAGGTGTGCAGGTCAGTGAAGGCTCTGTATGCAAATCTGCTCTGTCACAGGCTCCTCCTTTCCTTTCCCGTGGCGCTCTTTCGCACTTTTTCCTCTTTATGTCCTTTTTCCCTGGTTACCATGTCAGTGAGTAGGGACGTGGATATGTTTTAAGGGAACCCCATATTTCAGGGTGAATTTGTTTTGGATTTGTGCGTGTGCTTGGCTAGGGGCGGGGAGGGGGATTTTATTTAATTGCCCAATATATTTTGGCAAGCAGCAGTCACATTGTTTTGTGAACTACGTTAATGGATCTCTGCCTGTTTGAATTCCCCAGTTATTTGGGGGGTTTAATTAAACCTCCCTAGGTGGCTGGCTTATGTAGATGACAGGCAGAAGTCTGGATTTTCAGCAAGAGCTAGTTTATATACTGTGAGTGTAGGGCTTCTGGCAGCAGAAGAGCTGTTGTGGTGCAAATGCACCGCATTGCATCCAATGGAGCTTTTGGTGTGGTCTCTTGATACTTGGGGTACCAGCAGAGTAGGATGCCCTGTTCCCAGTAGTGGTGGGGTGCTGCTGGAAGGCTGGGAGTGCTTTTGGGATGCTGTCTCCCTTTAACCCTCAAATAATCTCTCTGCATCTTATTTGTCCTGAGGGTGTTTTGTGCCTACATCAGCAACAATAAGGTACTTTCTTTGCTTCGGGTCAGTCAAGCCCAATAGGTTGTTCTTGTTGCTGCTGCTTTAACCCCTTTCGGGGGGGTAGGTGCGCTTGCTGATGGCTGTGATTGTGCCTGGTGGCTTTCACTCTCAGCCCCTGAACTGCTGCTGGTTTTGGCTGGCAGGAGCTGTTGCCCGTATCCTGGCTGTAGGAATGAAGACAACAGGGACAGAAGGGATGTGATCTCTGTTTAAGTGCTGCCTTGTAGTCTTCCCTATCTGGAAATGAGAACTCCATATTTATTTTTTACCCATGATTTGAAAAGTGTTTGTGCCCATCTGAGCATTTGTGCCTGGGCCTGGAGAGGTAACTGCCCTGAGGCTGCTCTACAGCCCCCATCCCGCTCCTGACCACAACGATGCATCTGCAAGCACCTCCTAAACCCTTTCGTGTGTTGCTTTTTAGTTCCCATTGAGACAGCGGCTGCCTGGTGTCCAGGGAGGGTCAGTGTCAAAGGAGCTGCTGTGCCTGCACTCAGAGGTGAGTTGGCAAGGTAAGGTGGTGTGCCCTATCTGCTCCAGAGTACCTGCAGCATCTGCATACCCTGAATAAACTGCAGGTTCTTCTGAAATCCATGATCCTCCTTAGGAATCGCAGACACCATCTTGGAGAGGTTGAGATAGATCACATCATAGAATGGTAGGGGTTGGAAGGGACTACTGGAGACCATCTAGTCCATCCATGCATGGGTTCTCCTAGAGCAGAACACGTCCAGGTGGGTTCCTGAAGCTCCACAAGCTCTGGACAGCCTGTTCCTGTGCTCTGTCACCCACACCATAAAAAAGCTTTTCCTTACGTTCAAATTGAATCTCTTGTGCTCCAGTTTATGCTCATTGCCCCATGTCCTGTCACTGAACACCACCCTTCAGATATTTATAAGCATTTCAGAAATCTGAATTGCATATAAATCTTCCTGCTTTAATATTGAGAACCCAAAGCGTAAGATTGAAAGAAGCTGAAGTGTGAGATGGGATGATGCAGCCACAGAGCTTTACTGCTTAAAATAGTGCTGTCACGTCACAAACACTCGTATGTTCTCAGATACCTATTCCACTACCCATCCCAAATTTCCACTTTTCCCAGTACTTGATGTGAGTGTTGATGTTTGTCACAGTGCTGGAGAGTGGGCTGGTGGAGGTGTATTGAGCCCTCACCTTTGGAAGTTCTTGGCAAAGGGAGATGTTGGCCCCCTGTCAAAACAGGCCAAAGGCTGTGCTTGTACGTGTTTTCATACATTCCTAGATACTTATTAAAACCTGCATGAATTAAACCTCAAATGCAAAATGGCTTCTAGACCTGAACCTGTTGTACTTTATTTTTGAGTTACCTGAAGAGATGAAATAGGACTCCTCAGGTACAGCCAAATAAGACGACATTACAGAAGTAATTAATGGTAAAATTACATGGGGGGTGGTTTTGTTTTAGCTTGTGCAGGTGTAACTTTATCTGCCTACTTGTTGGCTTTGCAGTTCAGAGCAGGGACTTGTTAGAGTGGGAGCTGCTGTTATCAGGATTGAGGATGCTGAAGGGGTGAGAAAATACTTCTTTTCTGTTGGCAAACATTTGATTTTAAAATCTGCAATAATCTGGCACGGAGCACGGGAGCTTTTGAAATTCCTATATTTAAGTTTGCTGAACAGGCAGGGGCTGGGACAAACTGGAACCACTGAGCAGCGTGTCCAGCATGGGGGGACGCTGTGAGCATTTGGCGTCACATCTCATATTGTTCAGGTCTTTTTGTGATGAATTGAAGGAAACTCACATAACTGGGCTGGGGGTGGGGAGGTGGGGGTAAGCCAAAAGGAAACACACAAAAGTATCAGACTGTCTGTGTGGCAACTGCCCAGACTCATGGGCTGATGTGAAAATGCTTCTGGCAGCCCTGTGCTACAGCCGTGTTAGTGTTTGCTCTGGACAGGTAGGGGAGGTGGTGAAGTTTCTGTGTATCTTTAGTTACTGGCTGCACAACAGTTGCCTGTTGAGATAGAAAAATTATCATGATAAATTGTTTTTAAAGTTATATTTTTAGATTTTTCAAAAGTCAAAATGAGCCAAATAAAAATTAAGGGTAACTAATGAGCTGTTGGAATCTGGATTTAATGGTTAATACTGTGACTCAGAAAGTCCTTGATGTTCAGTAGCTCTCAAGAGGAAAGAAAGTTTCCTCAGAGACCACTGGAAGGTCTGCAGGAGCTGCAGCAAAAGGTCCGCTATACCTAACGGTGTAGATTTGCTGAGGCCAAAATATGTTTGTGGGTGAAACAGTTAATTTCTGATTTTGTTTCTGAAACTGGTTTGTTTGCACTGTGTAACTGCTTGTTCTTTTATAGTTACAGACTTTCTGATAGCACCCATGAAGAAAAAAATATGTCCTGTGGTGGTAATGCATGCACTTTAAATGTCTTTATTGTAGAATGTTCTTCAGTACCTTATAGCATGGTATAAAAAATATAGATACATATTCAAAATACCATTTGGAATGTCAACATTCAGTGGGCTTTGAGGAGATGTAGCAGCACATCATGGTTTGTAGGGACAAGGAGATACAGACCATTCTGGGCTGCCTCATTACCTCAAGGATAAGACAAGAAGCTTCTGGTTATCATAGGTGTGGAAGCTAACCCATCCCCCTGTATTTCTTTAGTTCAGTGGAACAGGTATGTGTAGACACGTTCTCTTGGTGCTTGTATCTATGCACATCCTTTGCAGCTACAAATACATTCCTTGGGACCTTGTGTGTGTCTCTGCAGGCAAGAATCGCTTGTAGCTCCTTTTTGTTCTCCAGAATGGGCATGGCTGGTGCTGGCTTGAGCACTCTGCCTTCAGCTGGTGCCTTACCCCTTGCCTGTTGATTTTCTGTCCTTTCCTCAGCAAAGGATGGGCCATGGTACTCTGCACTATGTTTGGTGGGGGGGAAAGGAAGGATATGGAGGCTTTGGAGGGGCACTGGGATGGAGAGCTGTCAGCAGTGCTCTAGCAGCACGTAAATACTGGAGTTTGGGATTGCCTGTTGCTCTCCAGTATTGCATTGCTGCTTTAGTGAGGCTGGAAATCAGTCCCTGCTGCAGGAGCCAAGGATCTGGCTCTGAGGTTGCTTCTTTGGCACCCCCATGGTGCCTTCTACAGCTGTTGCTCAGGGACTCTCCCACATGAATAAACCACTGCGGAGGCAGCAACAAATGAGGGCTTGGTGTCGTTAATGGGGGGGAGGGGGCAGGAGGAGAAGGGCTGCACCCCAACTCCCATATGCTGGTGGGTACCAAGTGCCTCAACCCAGGAGTGAAGTTGGGCAGAGGGCATTGCTTGGCCCAGAGGCCTCTGGTGGAGGATGGTGCTTAACACTTCCTCAGCATCTGTGGGAAGGGAGGGCCTGTGGAGTTGCATGGTGGTAGTGGGGGACAAGGGCTGATGCTGGTTTCTGGGTGCTTACCTCCAGCAGCTGGGGAGGGGTGGGAGAGACATTGGGGTGGGGCTTAATGGCTGTGAGGGACTGGAGTTTGAAGTTCTAGGGAAGACAAAGGGACCCCGGTAGTTGTTCCTGGGAGGCCCTGCCATGGGAGGGATCTTTTTCCCCGGATCTCTGTAGTTTCCCCCAGCTGCCATCAGGCAGGGGTGAGAAGAGCTGTTGGTGTCTGGTATCTAGCAGCACCTGGGTCAAGTGCTTGGAGAGCCTGAAGCACGTAAGGGTTTGTCAGCCAAGCCACCTGTGGTAGTGAGCTCCTCCAGAGCACCACTGGCCCTAAGGCAAGAAGCTTTTCCCACCTTAGTACTGAACCACTTCCAGTTTCCCAATGCTGGCAGGAGCACAGGGACCACCTGGGGGTCAGGGATGCTACACCTGGGAAGGGCTAAGAGTGTTGTATCTGTGTATCCATGCATTCATCCATTCTGTGGTGGTGGTGGGGGTCATTGGTCCTGACAGTGCTGGTGCATCGTTAACAGCCCAGATCTTGCAGTTCTTCATGAGTGGTGGTGAATCCCAGAACATTTGCATTTTCAACTGTTTTGGGGAGTTAATAAATCCTGGCCAATGGTTGGGAGAGCAGGGGGTTGTGGGGAATTTCCCTCTGGCTCATCTGCAGCTGAATTGTGACTGCACGTCTGCGGCATGAGTACCACAAGGAGCTTGGAACAAAGAACCCTCCCAGCATAGGAGAGGTTCCAGTATGGAGGAGGTGCAAAAGACTTGTGTGTCTTTTAAAAGCTACCAACAAGGGCAAAGATAAAATGTTTGGATACACAACCCGTCCATTTCAAACCAGACATGGGGATTCTTTGCTTGTGTCTTTAAGACTCTAGTCTTCCTTTCTACAAGTCAAGCCTTTAACTGCCACATAAAATCTTTTCCCTCAGGTTGGCAGTTAACTTGTTTGCAGGGAAACTGGTCAGGAGAGTGATAATTCTGTACTTCTGTTAATTTTGCATACAATTTTTTAATACAAGTTTTGTTACCGTTTATAGAGGGACTGTAACAGTTAAAAATCAGGATTATTTCTTTTGAGACCTCTCTGTGGTGATCAGTTTGATTTTACTCAGCTAGAAAAAGAGGTTTCCACCTTACTTGTAATCACAAAACTGCTAAACCTGCTTTTATCTGCAGTGTCCTGCCAAGACCAAAACGACTTGGTGGTAGTGGAAGAGTTAAAACATGGCAGAGTTTTTGGAGCATTAGTAAGAGTGAAATGTAGAGGTTCTGTCAAGTCACTAGGAAAAACAATCCTAGAGGAGATGGAAAAATGTGCTCATGGGGGTGACTGTGCTGTGGGTAAGCATCTCCAAACTAGAGGTCCCTGTCTGACCCCAAGTGCTGTGTGATTGTTGTGCTGGGGTAATGGACGTGCTGGAGGGAAAGGTGGGGAGGGAGGTATGAATGAATGGGTGGATGGATGAAGGGATGTGCCATAGCCAGGGCAGGGGATGTCTGGAGTGAGGGCTGAGGGCATAGCATGGTGCCAAGCAGGCAACATTTGTTCCCCTCTGGTGCCCCCCAGTACCTTGTGTGTTTCTGCACTATTTCAGGATATTGCCAGTTGTTGGTACAGAAAGCCTAGGGACCTGCATCCTGCAGAGCTTTTCTGTCTGAGAAGCTGGGGATGCGCCTGTAACATATTTTCCCTTCAACATAAGATTTTGCCTTTGATGAGTTTGCAGGTTGACTTCACTTCTGCATTTGAGTATAAAATGCTTATGGAAAAAAAAATCCAGAAAAAAAGAAGCCTGAAGGCCCTTGCAGAGCATCCCTGGCCTGACTTCAGTTCCACAGAGACCCTTACCCCAGTGCTATATTGTCAGGGCAGCCCCTGCTCAGTGGCATGTGGCCACACAAAGGGGCAGCAGCACATGTGGAGCAGCTTTGGCAAAGCTCTCCTGTTAGTGTAGGATAAAGCAAGATATATTTCTTGTTTTAAATGTGACCGCTGTGTTTTTGAGCTTCCTCAGTTTGTGGAAGGCAGCAGGTCCCCCCTGCAGCACATCACTCCGACACAGTTTAGTCGAGAGCCACCAGTTATGTTCATTACTTACACACTTTTACAGCAGTCCTTTTTTTTTTTTTTCATTTCACTCAGACTGAAACCCTTCCACGTACTAGAACTTGTTACTCTGCTCACAGTACCAGGTACGTCCACTGGCAAAGTGGTGGTGTGGGAGCCAAATGAGGTGTTGCAGATTCCTGTAAACATGAAAAAACAACCCAAAAAGCTTATTTATCTACCTTATGCTTTTTTTCTGCTTGCCTCCTTTGATGCAAAAGGAATTTTTGGCAAAGATTAGCAGCTCATTGTGGTATCCAGCATTATCTTGCTTTCTTTGCACTTCTTGCCTACCCACCTCCTTAGCTCACATCCAGCATGTGCTGAGGCAAGACTGGCTCATGTTGGTGTCTGCGCAGTGCCTTGCACAACAGCAGCTCCCAGTGCCAGATGTTAACAAGTTCAGGTCCTGCTCTTGGCACTACCAAGGGGAAGGAACGTTTTTTCTGTCCTGCTGTCGATTAGCAAAGGTAATTGTGGCTGAGTAAGGTGTAGCTATGTAGTGTACCCAGTTATGCAGCTGGTTGCAGTGGGAAGCCACCTGTATCCCTAATTCAAAGCAGCAAAAAGGGCAAAAGGTGCTTAGTTAAATGAAATGTGACAGATGGTAGCCACATGACAGCAAAAGCCAACTCACCCACTCTGCTTGCAAGGGTTTGCGATGACCAGAGCAAATGATGGTGCTGGCACCCTCAGTGGGCACTCAGTGGTTCTTGGCCACAAACTCACCAAAAGGAATTAAAATACAACTCTTGAGTCTAATTTTTTCTGTAGCAAAGTGTAAGCCATTGCATTCAGCAATTTCTCACGTAGCCCATTCTTGAGTGTCGGTCAAGTAACAGAATATTCAAGGTTACTCAAAATACAATTCAAGTAGCTACTTGACAGCTACATCCTGTGTGAGAGAAAGTAGCTCTCCCCTCATACTGAAAAGAGGGGATTTTTGAGTGTTGGATGAGGTCTGATGGCAGGGAGGAGATCAGGTGGTGGAGAAGATGCAGCTAGGCAAGAGGGGGTTTTGGTTATTCTTTACTGGAAAGCACACTACGTTTTCCTAGCTGCAACCATAAGGAGATTACTCTGCATGGGGGTATGTCCATCTTGTGTCTTGGGGTCCCTGCTTCTGTTGGGTACTTTGCATTTTGAGAATGTAAGGAAAAACTGGCAAGAAAAGAAGCTGTGAGAAAAGATCTGGTAAAGGTGATGTGATGTGCTCACTACTCCCCTCCCCACCACACAATGCCCCAAACTCCATACCCTCCTCCTTCTCTTTGCCTTAGAGCTGGCTTTACCATGTCCTGGCAACTCAGATGAGAAATGTGAAACAGGCAAATGAAGCATCAGCATCTACATCACTGATTTGGCAATTCCTGGGCCCTACAGATTGTCCAGTAGGAAGTGCAGGAAGGGCAATGTGTTCATCAACACCCTGAAAGGCTGCTTCCAGGGAAAAGGATTTTACTCCTTTCCAAAATAGTCACCACGCAACAGCCGGTGCACTGACACGGGGCTTTCAATGGCAGAAGCAGACGGGTGAAATAAACGGTCACTTCCCTGCTACCCCAAGTACCAATATACTGCGGTTTTTGTCCAAGTCTCTACCAAAAGCAGTCCATCAGTGCCCCTAAGATTTTGGGATTGTAAACTGCGCATGGATGAGCTACCCAGCCATAAGGCTGCCCAGCAGAGCTGAGGTTGGAAATGGTTCCATATTTGTATACACAGACATTATCTGCTGGGGCTTTTTCCTGATGACTGGTGAAGGACTGGGGTAAGTAATCAGTACCTGTTGGAGGGCACAGACACATTCTGGGAAAAGTCCTCACAGCCCAATGTTGTGGCTTACACAAAGATTTGCTGCAGACAACCTGGAAATAAGCAGAAGAAATCAGATGTCTTGTTCCCTTTCTGGTTAGTGTGAGGAAAGAATAAAGATGCCACCAATCATTACTCGTTAGATAAATACCAGCCTCTTAATGGAACAGGTTAATCTACCTGCAGCTCACTTTACTCACCATCACCAGACTACATTGCCTACCCATTTCTGTAAGGATTTCTATCTTTTGAGCTGTTTCAATTAACCAGCTGAGCAGAACAGCTGGAGGAAGTGTTTGTGGCCATTCAAACATGGCCCTGACACCTCGCCCCTGCCTTTTATCACTCGACATGATCCATCTCAGCTTCCCAAGGGATGAAACTCCTACTTGCCATTTCTTCCATCACAGCTTTTTGTGCTTTTCCACCTTTGCATCTTGGTATCTGCAATGGCTGTCACCTTACTGGGCAGTGGCATCTTGACAGAACCAGGAAGAAACTTCCCCTTGAGAATAGTCATCAAACGATCTGCTTCTGAAATTAAATAAAGGCCTTAAACACTACAAAAAGAGACCACTGTGATGTCTCATGTGCTTGTAAAGGTATTCACATACAGCTGAGAATTCATTTTGCAAAGCGTGACCTGAGTGGGAATTAGAGGCAGACAGACACTGCAGAAACAGTCCTTTAATAATCCCAGCACCCTCTCAGTGGTGTCAGCTCCTCACTGCTGGCTTAGTGCATTTGTACAGGATTTTCAGTTAACAGATGATGAAACACCACCAACACTGAACCAGTCAGGCCATACAATTACAGGGCAACTTAAGGATCCTCATTTGCTTCAAGTTTCATTCATGCCCCTGAGTGAACTACCAATTCAGGTCACATGAAGAGTTCTCACCACAGCTCCCAGCTCTATCTAGAGCACTTTAGAATCTGTGGATTTAAAGCAAGAAGAAAGAACACTCCAAACCAGAGCCACATGTTTGCAGTGCCAACTCAGGCAATGTCAGTGGCCAGCAGCAAGCAAGAATTAACAAACTACAGCAATGCCAGATGTCACAAGGTGAGACACTCTGGTAGAGCCGGTAAAGACGCAAACCTATTTTTCTAGCATACATTTGTGATTCTTAAGGTGTGGATTTATAACGGATTTCAAACGCCACAGAAATGTTTACGTACAAGTTTTTCTGTGCTTTCATATGCTTCAACAGAAATGGTCTGTCTGGGCTGCACAGCACAGGCATTTAACTTTCAAAGGTGTGATGTCACCAGTGTTTTGACCAGAGTTGCCCCATAAACATTAACAATTACGTTCTCAAATTAAAAACTTGTCTTCCTGTAGTGCTGTACAAGGCTGCAGTGTGTCAGAATTGTTCTAGCAGGAGAGTGGGTAACTTTCTCTGAACAACTTGCACAGAAAAGAACAAAAGCCTTTGAACAAAGAAACCCTCTGGGCTAATAAACTGCATGTGACAAGCACCTACACGAGGAGATGCAAGAAATAAAAGCATCTGTTCCCCTACACTTGGCAAACGGGGACATTCAGCTAAGATTTTCAGTATCATCCATTTCCATCAGTTACAGGTAAGGTTTCAAGGCAGAACTGAGCTCTGGCAGCATCACTCGTGGGGAGGTCAATGGAGCTCAGGAGTATCACCTTTTGTGACATAACATTGGCACATGCTCACGCAGTTCCAACCCCAACTGACTACTGATGTTCCCACTCCAGCTATGATTCACAGAATGGTTCAGGTTGGAAAGGCCTTCAAGATCTCCTAGTTCCAACCCCCCTGCCATGAGCAGGGACATCCCCCACTAGACCAGGCTGCTCAAGGCCCCAGCCAATGTGGCCTTGATCACTTGCATGGAGGGGGCATCCACAACCTCCCTGGGCAACCTGTTCCAGTGTCTCACCACCCTCATCATAACCTGGCAGATGGACTCTTCATGGCTAACTGAAGCTCTCCTCTCTTCCACAAATCACAGCATTTGAGCAACTGTCTTAACCAAGACTGAAAACATTTCAGGATGAAATAATTTTATGGTCTAGTCCTAAAAGATGCTGAACATCATCAATTCCCACTGCTCTGTGGAAATGGGTATTTTTAAGCCACCTCCACTGCTACATCTAGCTGCTGTGAATTTATTTTACAACACTGTGAAGCAACAACTACTAAGAAGGCTGATGAAAACACAACTTAAGATTAGACCTCAAATAAATTCAACCAGAAGCAATGAAATTTTGAGCAGATACAGTCACTCCGAAGTGGGCTTAGACTTTTTCTGCATTGCTTTTGTGTTTCCTCTTCTAGGCGACACAACGTGTACGTTTGTAACAAGTTGTCCCAGAGACAGCCGGTTCTTGAAAAGGAGTAATGCACAAACTGCTTAGGACACCACAAACACAACCAGCAGCAGTGCATTTAGGATAAAAGCTCTTTGGACATCAACTACACTGCAACGGTACAGAAGAATCAAGACCATCTTTCTCATGGACAGGATAACGTTAATGAAAAGCTTGCACAGGTACTGGCTGTAGAGTCTTATGAACAGGATTACTAGGAAGCAACCTTCAAGAGCACGTTAATGTACAGAATGAGTGGCATAGATGTGTGGGGCTTATTTTAAAGAGACAGCCTTTATTTAAAGTACTTTGTTTTGCAGATTTTATAAAGTAAACATTACAATATTTTTTCACAAATATATTAAAATTGTTTAAATTTAAAAGGCAACTCCACTGACTGAGGGATACTTGTGGGAAAAAAAAACCCTATGAGAAACAGGCAGCTGAACTAAAACTACTTTTTAAACATCCTGTTTTGTCATTCCATCTCTTTTTAAAAAAAAAGAACAAATAAAAAAAACCCAAAAAAAGGACCTTTTTCCACCAAACTTCCTTTACAGCAATAAGGCAACTCCAGGAGATGCAAATGAGCTCCCTGGAGATTACAGATACTGTAACCGGCTGCTCCTCATGCTTTATAACACCCAGAGGTGCAACTATCTATTAATCACAATCACATGTGTGCATTAAAATATAAAACTTAAATTACAGATTTAAAAAATATTACTAATAAACTTCCCTATCATAAAATGTTTTACATTTACAGTACTTGAACTATTTCAGTTCTGGGTTGATGAGGTTTAAGCAATTTTATCACTGCAAGAGTTAGATTCTGGATCTCACAAACAGCACAACCCAACCAGGGGCAGCAATAGTCGGTAGAGTCATAGTGCAAATCAAAATAAGGAGTGCATTAACTGCATTGGTTGTTTACATTTCTAAAATATAAATGAACAAACAAGCTCTTATATTGTACATGCAATAAATTATAGTAAGCACATGACAATGGGGCCGGGGCATCCTACAATTTTAGCTGGTGTACCAGAGTTGAAGCCTGTGAAAGATCGGACTCAGTAAACAAAACATTTCAAAGCTCTGTTGCCACAGCACTTGAACTATGCTTTCATGCTTTGTACTTCTGCTTCCCAGTCTCGCTGATCACACAGATATGCTGGAACAAAATAAAATGAAAAGCTCCTGTTAGAAAAGCAAGAGCCCAGTGGTTTACACCCATATGCACTATCAAGCTTCCGAAAAAAACACAAGCAGACTGTACATGTTTCAGTACAAAAGAGACTTTTGGTACTGTTTACACAGAACAACTTCAGCCCTTTTTTTGTCTATAACAATCTCAGTGTTGCCTTCTTTCTCCTCCCCCTAATTTTCCTACCCAACATCCGCTGGGTTTGGTGAGACACTGATGAACAATGCGTGACTTAGAACAAAAAGTGAACCCCTCTTAACTTAGAAGATTTTTCTCTAGGTTCCACATAACTAAGAGAATGTGCCTATTTGTTGTAGACGTTTGATAAGAGAAGCAGTTTCACATAAACTTCACATTAATTTGAAGCTGACAGGACATGTGCAGCTTCCATTCCACGTGCAGCAAAATAAATGTTAGTGTCTTAATGCTCCCAAATGCTGTCCTGCTGCTCTAGGGTTTGCTCCCATGATTGCATCACCAGTGGAACAGATCTGCATGCAGGGCATCATTTACAAAAGGAGGGAAAGTGATGTGAGGAGACTTCCTTTGTCCTCCTCAGTTTCAGTGGACAACCGCATACAGGAAAAATTACTTACGTTCAAATCTCTAAAGTATTCGTTGTAATCTAGGGCGTATCCCACAACAAATTTGTCTGGCACTTCAAATCCAACAACTGCAAAAGACCGTAAGTCACCAGTATGTTAGAGAAGAACTTCCTGGAGTTCACCAGACCTTTTTACACAGGCAAACTGTAATTTGACAGACAGGTAAGCATTCTGACTTGTTTTACTACTTCTGCTCAAGAACCCTCAGATGTATATTCAGGTAAAATGATAACTGCTGACTGGTTAACTAAGGAAAAATGAAATAAATGAATTTATTGGTTCCCACATAGCCACACGGTGCTACCATGCAGTCAGCAAGGCAGGAATGGAAGCACTTGAACCTACAGATCTAGGTTTTGTCACTGTCTGCAGCTGGTGACTAGACTCAACATTCTGGTTTCCACATCTTTCAATTTGAATTGCCCTCCTCCCTTCTGTCATACTTTAAACCCCTGATCCTTCTCATATTCATCTTCTGCCTCACTGCAAAAACATAATGAGTGAGCAGGTTCAGCCATATGGTCCTTCAAAATGATAGGCTTTCTGGAAGGGCTGGATGAGCACAGAATAATGTGGATATCAGAACCACAGTTATCGCAGGGAAACCAGTCCTTTGCTGCCAGAGACAACAACAGGTATTGCACAGATTGTCTGAACAGCTCTAGTAGGACAGCTCACGGCTAATCAGGCAGTATCAGCAGAACCTGCCCACACTGAAAAACAACAAATAAACCTAAATTCTATAAAGCACATAGTTTCCGAATGCCTTTCTTCCCTCATGCTAAAATGAGAGTCCTGAGCACAGCAAAGCTGTGTGGCTTTTCTCTCTGAAAAGAAAAAGGGGAGACAAACTGTACAATTCCAAGAAATTAAGGAAAAATTAAGGTACTATTTAGTATCTACTTGTCCTCACAACACAAGGATAAAACAGAGGCCCAGCCATTACTGCCTTGCTGTCTTTTCTTTCAGACCTCACGTGTACTGCATTGAACAGGTTGTCCGTGTGGACAGATGGCAAAACAAGTCATCTGCTACAAGATGCTCAAAAGGCCTACAATTAAACCAGCTAAGCCTATAATAAGATCTCATGAATGAGGGGCATCCTTGACTGAGTGAAACACCCATCTCAGCTAAGCTTTAACGCACTAAAAAACTCCTGTTCTCAAATACTGTACAGCCATGGAAAGGAAAAGAGGACACAATTCTCCTGCTGAATTCACTTCACCTCCACAGTTAAAGCACATGGTCCAGATTCACAGGGATTTGACCTCTGGAATGGGATTAAAATGCATTCTCCTTCTCAAGGCACGAGCAGCTAGCACTCTGGTACCACTGTCTGCTGTGGATGCTGTTCCTTTCTTTATAGTTATGGGACAGACAGGAGAAAATACGAAAGGACTAATTCAGCTGCCTACCTGAATTTTGTGCCAGTTTAGGCACTGTATCCCCATAAATTTTTTGTCACACCTGTTAACTCATGAGGTCCTCCTACATTCCTGGGGACATGCTAGTGGCATGAAATGGCTAGGCTGGGGCACCCCAATCACTCGTGAAAGTGCTGAAAGTGAATCCAGCAGATTCTGATGGTCAAAACACTCGACTACATGCAAGCTGGGAGGATCTGCACATGAAAAGGGTGTAACCTGGACCAAAATATCAACGTTTGCATTTCAAATGTTACGAAACATTAAGAAGGATCAGACCAAATCCAGATTAACTCAGTCAAACGCATTCTAAATATTGAATTTCCCTACGTAATAGCAAAACCTATCAAGAATTAGTGAAAACTTTTGTAGAAGATCCTTGGACTCTGACCAAATTGTGCACAATACACCAACATTTAAAAATGAACAGCAGTTGTCAGAAAGTCACTTACAGTCTGGCCGATATCCCACACTTCGAGGAGTTCTTTTCACCAATAAACTGTCAAACAAAACAAACAAAGCTGAAACACAGAAAATCACCAGGTACAAGCACATGAGACTGTTTTGCTGGCACACAAGCTGACTTTGGCCTAACTGTACATAAGTAAAAGCATAGCTACACATATTTTAAGCTGTAACTTCATTGGTAGGCCCAGCTGATCATAACAAAAATCAAAACTTCCCAGATTCATAACATCAGGAAAAGTATTTTACTGAAAGAGTAGTCAGGCATTGGGACAAGCTGCCCAGGGAGACGGTTGAGTCACCAGACTTGGTTGTGTTTAAAGATCGTTCAGATCTTCAATATTAGTGCTTAGTACTAGCATTAGTACTCTGAAGCAACAATCCAGCTGCTTAAGTGCACCCTCAAGTGCACTTGTACAACACATCCTTAACCATTTCTTACTGTCAGTTCTAACTGCCCCCATAAAGAAAATGTAATGATCAGGTGATCAGGCAATACAGACCAGCTCCAGTCTTCTCAAAGGAATAAAAAGCACAGAGCTACTGAGTGTACTGCAGAGGGAAAAATGCTCTGCTAGCTTGAAGTGATTTGATGTTTGGTCTAGCTGATGTCATGGTGTCAGATCATAGGCTGGACTTGATGATCTCAGAGGTCTTTTCCAGCCTCAATAATTCTGTGATTGACTTATTTTTCAATTGAGTACTCGTAGCTCTTAGAAAAAAAACCCAGAGTCCTGAGATTAGACTGTCTTTGAGATACAGAGCCATTGGGAGGAAAAGAAAGGAAGGTATCTGATTTGTCAGTGTCACAGTTCCAATTTTTAAACAGTTCCTGAAACTTCTAGCTGTGAGACTTAATTTTTAAGAAATAGTGTAAGATTTAATTAAGGAAATATACTAGCATTAGCTCACATCTCCCTACTACACCTGCTCAATTGTCAGAAAGCAAGCTAATTTCAACAAAAAACCCAAAAAACCATAGAAAAGGTATTAGAGGCAAGTGAAGCAACCAAAACATTACAAGTGGGACTACTACAATGATCAGGTTTACCTGCTCAGACGTTTGACAGACCCCATTTACTGAACAATGTTTAAACAATAGGAAACCGGACTTTGCTCACACTGCATTCTATTTGTGACGTAAAGTGCAGTGCTAGGGCACTACTCAGTGACAAACATTTAAAACTTGGCACATGTAATAGGGCCAGGAAGAAATCCTCAGCAACCTCGCCTTCAGCAGGTCACCTTCAGACACCTAACAACTGCTTTTACATTGTTATGGCAACACAACTGATTAGATACTACACACTGCTCTGCTTCCTCTCTAATCCTCAGCAATCATTCATGAAGCTTTTATTGTAAAATACACAACCATGGCACAGCAGCACAAAAGAGGCAATTTAAAAAGAAGCAGGAACAGTGTTGACATTGATTAATTATATAGTATTATCCTCAACTTTTCTTGACAGTTATATGTTACATAACCATAAAATGTTTTGAATCTAATTGATTAAGGGATGTAACTACAAAAATCCTGGAAGAGTATATGGCTGGGCCACTCTCACAGATTGACCTTTACAGCTCAGATGGACCATGCACAGTACACAATGTCAGTGCGAGTTAATTTAATTCTACAATTAACACAGTACACCACTGCAGCATACTGAAGCAGCAGAGAGTGTAAGCAGAAACAAGTACTATCTGGATAGATACTCCCAGCTTGAGAGAGTATTTTTTTTAAAGCCTACAAAAGTTGTATTTTCCATGTATTTCTAAACCTAACTTGGACTTTTCCCTACCGTGTGTCATCCTTAAAAGTGAAAAACAACACAAACAATCATCATGAAAAACTTACCTGGCTACTTTCACCATCTTTGGATTGTATTGCTTAAGTAGAGATAGCAGCGTTTTCATTGTTTTACCAGTGTCAATTATGTCCTGAAAATAAATTAAAAACCAGGTAAGAAAGAATAACTATATTAGAGCAGCATTTTCAAAGCTTCTACCACAGAAATTGCTCATCCACAACACCACAAAAATATGCCAAAATACAGTTTACAATCCAATACAGGTGACATGTAACCCTGTGTTGTGCTTGCACAACTCTGCTCAGTGAAGTGGTCGCACACATTAATAGTAGCTCCTAATTGCTGTAGATAACTATGACTTTGAAAGCAGTTACTGAACTCTGACATTCTTGGCTCCTGCTGGACATTTTATGGCTGTGCTCCTTGCAGCTATTAGGCAAACTATGTTTAATTTGAATATGATAAGGGTAACATTACTCTTGCCTTTGAGTTCAGAGATGGGAAAATACACACAAGGCATGCTCCTTTTTCTGTACTTGCAATAATAATTTACATTACGGACCTGAGAAGCAGCTGAATAAATTGCACTGGCAATATCTGGACACATTTCTAACTCAAAACACAACTAATCTGGACACATCATTTTAATCCCACCCACTACATGTATAGGCAGAGAAAAAGGAGTTATCATTTATGCCTGAAGTATAAACGGACTCCTCAAAACTAATCACATGATCTTGAGAGGGAAAATCCTTACCCTGGCCTGAAATCAAGTCTATTGGAAGTGAAGAAAGTAGATAACACATAAACAGCTTATTTTCCCATGACTCCCAATTCAAATAAAAATCAAAAGATGCATCAGATCATCCATTAGCAATACTGTCTTCGACATACAGTGCTTGTAATCATGGTTGTAAACTCAAGAAAAGTGAAAGCTATATATGTCTCTATATATGAATATACAGGTAAAAATAAAAACTGTCAAATAAACAGACGTAGCCATTTCCACACTCCGAAAAAAACCTAAAATGGAACCTATCACTAGATTTTGGATTGTGTGATTATTTGTTTACTGGAGGTGGATCTCTACATTGTTCAGAATTCATGGACACGAAATGGATGCTGTATAGAAAAGCCTAGTGCTCTGGTATGCAAGGTATTGACCCTACAATGAACATGCAATCCTCTCTTTGTCAGTTAAAATGTTAATTGGTAGAAGGCACCATATTCGACAGTGTTCAGACAACTCACCAGACAGATGATTCACTGAACAAAGGAGAAGCAAACCTAGTTAGCTGTCTGGGACTTTAAAGACATATATTCATCTGAAATGGAGCAGATACATAATGGAACACATCTGCCTATCTGAAACCAAAAGGCACTTCAAAGGACAGCACTGGTCACACAGATGACTGCTGTACACATCCTATTTTGTTAGGAGCTTTGGAACTGAATGGGCTTCCGGTGTAACTCTGTCACATTTAAATAAACCCCAAACAACCCAACTTAAAAACACATTTTAGGAGAGGAAACATCCTTCCTTTAGGCTGCTGACTGTTGCCATAGCTGTTTGTTTGCTTACAAACAAGCCGTTTCCATTACTGGAAGCCATAAGACATTACTAGATTGCATGTTCATTTTTCCTGTCTACTGCTGCTGCACCCCTATCCTGTAATTGTCAGCCTTACTCAAGAACATCCCGTCAAAGTGATCTTTACTGAACGTAAGCAACTGCCCAACAAGGAAGGGATATAAAAAACAAGAATTAAGCAACTGTACTTACTAGCAAATCAAGCTAAGGTGTACTGTACCTAGTATTATCCAGAAAACCATAGCAAGACAGAGGAATGGGAATTCAGCAATTGCAAAATGCTCATTAACAATTAATATTTTTTATGTCATCATTCACTAAGCAAATTTCAAACAGAGATATTGGAATAAATAGACCTGTTTTCTACACGTTTGAGGATATTTCTACTAGGAAGCTCTTTATTCCCTTGCAATTTAATTTTCTAGCTTGTATATAAACTCAGAACAATCACAGAATCATAGAATCATTAGGGATCAGAAGGGACCTCAAAAGTTCATCATCTGGTCCAATCCCCCTACCACAGCAGGATCACCTAGACCAAGTTGCACAGGAACAATCCAGGTGGGTCTTGAATGACTCTAGAGAAGGAGACTCCACAACACCTGTTCCAGTGCTCCGTTACCCTCGCTGTGAAGAAGTTCCTTCTGATATTTACATGGAACTTTGTATATTCCAGCTTGCACTCAGTGCCCCTTGTCCTATCACCACATGACCTTGAGAAGAGCCTAGCTCCATCCTTCTGACACCCACCCCTCATATATTTATAGACATTAATGAGGTCCCCCCTCAGCCTCCTCTTCTCCAAGCTGAAGAGACCCAGCTCCCCCAGCCTTTGCTCATAAGGGAGCTGTTCTATTTCCTTCATCATCTCTGTTGCTTTATGCTGGACACCCTCCAGCAGCTCTGAGTCCTTCTGGAACTGAGGGGCCCAGAACTGGACACAATACTGCAGTATTGTGTCTCTAGTGCAGACTAGAGGGTGAGAAGAACCTCCCTCGATCTGCTAACCACCCCCCTTCTGATGCACCCCAGGATGCTGTTGGCACTCTTGGCCACAAGAGCACACTGCTGGCTCATAGTCATGCTGTTGTCCATTAGGACCCCCAGGTCCCTTTCTCCTACACTGCTCTCCAACAGGTCAGTCCCCAACCTATCCTGGTCCCTGGGGTCGTTCTTGCCCAGATGCCAGACTCCACACTTACCCTTGTTGTACCTCATTACATTTCTCTCTGCCCAGCTCTCTAGCCTGTCCAGGTCTTGCTGAATGGCACCACAGTCTGCAGGGGTGCCAGTGACACTACCCAGCCTTGTGTCATAAGCAATAATATGCTTAATAAATTCACTTTGATCAGGATACTTCTAAAAATTAATTTTAAAAATAAAAAAAAGACAGAACGACATCTAAGAATTGACAGAATCCCAGAAAACTGAAAGCAAACAATTTCAGATGGGTATTTTAAATTCAGCAGCTGAATGCAATTTCGGGATTCAAAATAGAGATAATTTATAATTCAGAAACCACTTATAAAGCTGAGGCCTGGCATCAGAAGCTGGAAGCCTTGAAATCAGAAACTGTAGGGTTTCTGGCTAAAAAACTAAACAGCTAGCAGAATTTTTACCAATCACACATTAGAACTTCAAAGTGAAACAAAATACTTACTTCCACAATCAACACATTCTGGTGGGAAGAAAAAAAAACCATTAATGATCTACAGAACATGCCAATTTTTATACATATTAATCTCTAACGTATTTTAATTGCAAGTTAATATCTGTACCTCCACTTATTTATGCTTACATATGTACAGGCAAATTCTATGCAGTTAACATTTCTGATGGTTTCATAAATATCAGCTAGCAATGAGATTCCAAGTATTCCATGCTAACCATAAAGTGGTTTCTACATTTAGATTGAGAATTCTAGATATATGTGAAAGAAATCAAAACAAGGTCTTACCCAATTCCTATTCTTCTAAAACAACGTATACCCTACTACAGAAACATATACACTTGTGCTTGAACTACATTCTTCATGCTGAACTGTGACATACATGCACTACAGATCATGTATGTCTCAGGAGAAAAGTCCTGACAGTGCTCAAGGCACCAACACTTTAACCACCCGCATCTGGCTCAGTGATCTCCACAGAGTTATTGAAGAAAAGCAGAGTCCCAATTTACATTTTCTCATTTTCTTCTTTCATCTGCCTATAACAGGAACCTCTGTTCCTAACCTGAACAGCACATTTTGACAGCGACCTCCCATCAACATAGCAAAGAAATAACACCACTGTCTCTTAAATGTAGTCTGCAGATAAGATCCACAGAATTTTATTCTTCTCAGGCACTGCAGAAAAACAAAACTCCTGAAGCTCTGCTGATACTGAAGGCGGTCAGTAGAAAATTTTTTGATTACGTTCCTACCGAACTGATGGCTTTGGTGGGGCTTAACTGCTCTCCCAATATACAGTGGCAAGTATATTAAAAGAATGGCCATAAAACCATGCAGGCATTTGGATTCATTAGTGGTTTTGTTTTAAACATACAGAGAGCCATACCTTTCCAGTCAAGGTTGAGAGGTCATCTCCACCAATGACTTTTATATCCCCGGTTGACTGATCATTCTAAGAAAGAAGAGTGTGACCATCAGCATTACTGGAATTAAAATAATGGTTTTCTTCCTGTAAATATCGAAACTGTGAAGCACCTACCAGCAAACTTTCAACAACATAGTACCAACAGTGACTCTCTGGTAACTAAGAAAGCACAAGTCATCAAATTCAAAGGAGGTATTTCACATTACAATTTGTTCAACCAGATACCTGCACAAACATAAGCACCACTCAGATGACCATTATACAGACGCAGGTACCTAAAAAGCTATGATTTGCTATGCATTCGCAACAGCCATGGAAATAAGCCAAAAAGCCTTTCAGTACCCAAGCTGCACACTGTGTGCTATAGAGCTGGCAACTGACATTTTAAACTTTAATGCTTTAGAAAGCCCTCTCTTTGAACAAGAGCAAGTAATTGTAACAGCCAGCAAAGACCGCACAGATTAATATTTGCAAACAGAAGCTGCAAAGATAATAGAAAAGACCACGTTTGCCTAGTTTACAACAAACGTAACAAATCAAACTGAATAGCGACATAGGTACACCATCACTACAGCACAGCACTCTGCTTCAGTAAAACTAAACTTGAACATCAATATAAACGAACTGTTGCACAAGAAAGTTAAAAACAGCTGCTAGCAGTGCTTCACCAATTTTTGCAGTTATTTAAAATCATTCAACTGATTGAGACCTTGAGTCTCACAGTTCATATTAGACGTGATACACTTATTGCACTAGCTAGGGGTGAAGGCATTATTTATTATTTCAGTCAAAGGCTAAATATCGCTAGTCAAACTTCATTCTCACGGCTCCTTCCCACCTATCTTCTTTTCAGAAAAAAAATATTATTTTGCTGCTGCATCCTGAGACCCAAGTGTTCTGCACAACTACCCAGACATGCAACAAACCATCAGTTCCTTCCCAAAACTCAGAAATGGCAGACGCATTACAGAGGGAACCTCAAGGGAACACTCACAGCCACATACTACTTCCTGTTTTCACAGCCACATGCAGACATATATTTGCGCTGTAAGAATTGCAGGCAAAACCTACAGGTGTTATCACAACAAAGGCGAAATGAGGCACACAAGTACGCAAAAAGTAACACTGGGATAAGAGTAAAGAGAAAACGCTTTGGACAGCAGTGTCTGAGATAAAAAAAAGCGTTGACAGCACTAGGCATGTAAAAGCAGATGATCAAGACTAACAAGATTCCTATGACACGACACAAAAAAAATCCCAAATAATTTATTAGCAAAACTATCTTCTCAGTTTTTTCCCATGTGTTTTAAAGAAAACATGAGTTTGAGTTATGCCTCTCTGAAATCACATTGAAGAGCCAAGTTTCTCTACTATAAGAACATTAATGTTTGATAGATACAGCACTGTATTTCAGTGCTTCCCTAATGGTGCAAACAGTAACTAAGGCCAATAGCACTGCTGTGTTGAAAAAGTCCAAGACCAAGGGTGTCCAAAATGATTGCTGTGTGATGCATTAAACACACACTGCTGCTGTGAGATACTGGCTAGATCAGCCATAAACATGTGATTCAGTCACACACCTGTGCTCATAAAGCTGAAGGATATTTCCTGTGTTCACCCTCTCTTGAAATTATTTTCAATGACAGCTTTTTTAAGCTCTTCCTAGTTTAGGTCACAGGATAACCTCTTATCTATTCCTACGCCAAAAGGGATTTCCATCCTCCTTCCATGGAAAAATGTAAAAAAATTGTCATCCTGTAGAACATTGTGATGGTTATTTGTTCCATCAAAATTATGTGCATCAATGACAAGAATCACACTCCTCAGTAAACACCTACAGTCAGGTCCATGATGAAGTTTCACTACAAAGCAACATACTACGCTCAAATGAGAACCCCACAAACCTGTAGGTGACTGTAAAGCTTGGGAATATGCACATTAAAATACAATGATCAGCAGAGAAAAAACAATCTAACCTGCTTCTTCCCACCCAAACTGCTCCAATTTTTAATGCAAAACATAAATCTTCACAGTATCACAGTAATGATGAGGCTGGAAAACACCTTAAAGATCATCCAGTCCAACCTAAAACCAACCAAATAAACCTAACATCTGACATCTAGATCATGCCACTCAGCACTTCATCCAGCCTAACCTTCACTGACATATAAGCCTGCATTCCTATGCAGGTAGAGAGCTTCTGAGCAATTTAAGCATAAAAAAAAAAGAATTCAAAATTTCTCACACTGGTTTTAACCAGGTTTCCATTGGAAAGGACTTTGTTTATAATTAAGTAGTGTTTTAACTAACCTCAGGAGCATTATTTCTGATTTCACTACTGGTAAGACTTCAATGCTTTGTAGTTTAACACATAAGAATTTTACCGGTTGAATCTGTTTTCACTACCTTCCCATTGTCACTGATGGAAAACCTTGATGTTTTACAAGGTTGTGACTCTGACTCGGGTGACTTCAAGAAAACCCTTTACAAAGGCATTTTGCCATAAAGCTTGGTTAACAGAGATCTTACAGAACACTGCTGTGACCAGCCTAATGAGGGTTTAGCACACACTGCACTGAAAATCCCTGTTTTCCAAAATGACAGTGCAATACATCCTTGTCTTTTGGCTGCCATTCATGACTGTATGAGCAATGGCTGCTCATTTCCAAGTTTAAATGCAGGTGAAAAGCACAGAATAAACAATTTGTGAAGAATATTGAGATCTACGTCTGTTCACAAATACTACCTTTCCATTTCTGAACAGCTTGCCAGATCATTAAAATTCATCAGTAAGGACTCAAGAAGCTGGAGTTACGAGCAAAGTTTAAATCACAGCTTGATCATGTCAGTATTCTTAGAGAATTATTTCTGGGTACAGAACAGTATGAACTCTGCACTGCAACACACAAAAAAACCAAACAAATCCCACACGCCTGTAAATATTAAATGATCAGTTTGAAACGATAGAACTGCAATTGCATTCATTTCAGAACCATTACAAAAGTTCAGCTTGCTTTGTTTATGAGACCAGGATATTTTTAACATCTTTTATCCAGTCTGTAAAGAGTGGCAGCATGATATAGTAATTGTATCCAAAGACAGCGACAAGAGCTCCACTTATGATTGTCCATTACAATTTGTGATGTTTTTTACATCACTAAACTCAGATCCCTCCTTCTAGCAAAGCACTAGGATAAATAACTGGAGTAGATTTAGCAATCTGACACTATTAATGGTGTGTGATCTGCTATGTATACTTTCATGTTAGGACAATCTTACTCAGACTATCAATTTATGCCATCTAAAGGATGTTCACTTAGATATTAATAACCTCTTAGGAGCTCACAGAAATTAAACTCTTGTGAATACTGTACTGGAGGCTTCAGGTAACAGGAGCTCCTCCTAATCAAGAACAAGAAAACATTATTTTATAGAATTGGCTCATACCACCAAAATCCTGAAGCAAACACCTCAAGGAAAACATTCTACTTAAACAGCTTTCTGCCTAAATTTCTCTGCTTTTCTCTTAACATATTTATTTTTAATACAAAACTATGCTTTTGATTTTCCTAAAACATACTTTGCTGTGTTCTTCCCTGCTAATATCAAGGCACTGGAGTAGAGTACTAGGTAGTCCTGAACAAAAGCGGGGTAGTAAAGAACTGATCAATGCATGCCTAACACAGCAGTATCAGACAAGAAAACACACACACCATAAAGAAGCCTTGCTTCTTAACAAAGGTGGGGTTTTTCAGGTGTTCAAGCCACTTCTCCAGTAATTTTTTTCCAAAGTATTCAGAAAAGGGGTGAGTGAAAGGGTGTAGTCTTAGTTGTGTTGCTTAAAAAACAATACAAAGTTGTTGCAAATATTCCTTGTAGAAAGCGTAAGATACACCATTTCCTCACAAAAAACCTGCAGGATACATCATTTCCTATTCTTAAACATTATCCCATAATAGGGACACTCAGCTTTCTCTTGTGGCTTTACAAGCAGAATAATACATGGGCTTATTGATGGCTTTGTGGTTACATGGATAGGCAGCAGGAGCCTGAATCTTTTGAGAGGAACAGAAGGCAAAGGTGTTGAACAGCTCTCACACACTGATTTCAGGATGGTGCACAAGCACAGGATGCACTTCATGCAATATGACTGAGGACTGCCACAAATCTTTCTGTCCAGCCTTGTCTTCTCATTCAAATATGTTGCTAAATCACCTCCTCCTGTTTGTCAAATGTGAACATGGTTTCCAGGTAAAACCCCTGGATGGTCAGCTGTGTGTATGGCACCTGCCCCATACAGTTCTGGCCTTCTCTAGGAAATGTTAACAGATCAAACAACAGCAATCATGAATTTATTAAATCCTTCAACAGTCTGAACTAAGCCTACAAAGAACTCCATGTCTGGTTTCATAGTTAAATGGAAGGAAGGATGAGGCTGAGTTTCCAATTTAGTCATCTCTATTTTTCTGCCAGCACAGGTACTCATCTACAATTCTGACACACAGCCTATACTGCTGACTTCAGTGCAAAGTTGCTGAGACAGAACTAACAGCATAATCCTACAGAACTATTTTTTAAACACTGAACTGCAAGAACAACAAATAATTAGCATGCTACAAATGGCTTTATGGAACCAATCATAAATGAGACTCTGAAACCACAAGTCCAGACTGCTGTTAAGTCAAGAAGCAGGGAGGACTAACATAAATCCTGCTTCTTCCTTTGACAACATAACCTTGTGCTTCTTTCCGTAAAACTTACATGTTACGTCATGTTACAGAGTGTTAAATTTCCCTGTATTCAAAATGAAATTTAACAATGAAAGTGTTAAATTTCCTTGCATTCACAATGAAAATAAATTCTTTTTTAAAAATGTAAACCAGAGGCAACACATGCCCAGTCTTCAAAAGGTGGTACCATACTCAATGGCCACTGCTCATAAATCTAGGTTTATGGACTCTAGTACACCCTCAAAGCTGAATACAACTGACTTTGCTAACTGTTTGGTTAAGCCAAAGGTTCAGATAGGGAACTCAGCTATATAATTTTCCACAGCTTTCAAATCTTCCTGTTCAGTAAGCTATGTCTAAGCCACAGAAAAATTCACAGAACTAAATTTTTGCAAACACATTTGCAGGAGAAGCATGTGTTATTCTGGTGACAGGACAGTGGGCAGAGAGGAAATAGCTTAACATGTAAAGGACATGGGAAGGGACTCTTTGCATATGAATTACACAAGGCTGACGAGATACCAAGGTCTAAAAGAAAACAGATTATATAGCAAGGTAGAGAGAATAAATTAGCTTAATATGAAAGAAATAATTGAAAGAATTAGCATATCCTGGCAGTAACAACATTAAACTACCTCTGTTAATAATTGGAAGGCAGTAAAACTTATAAAAATTGCACAGTACTGCAGAGATACTTACACAATAACTCTTCAACCTAATGAAGTCGACAGTCATGGGGATTGATTTGTCACTGTTTCTGTTCAGTGCTTTGATGTAGTCTAATAAATCAGCAAAAAATTTATAGCCACCCTTGAGTACACAGAGTGCTACAATGTGGTGTCCTCCCATGCCCTTCATAATTTCTCGTGCCAGTCTTTCCGTCCTATACAAAACCAAGAAAGAGTTAGCTGTCATAACACGTTTAATTTTCACACTGTAGCAGCAGCATTTTACACTGCTAGCAGTGGCAAGCGCATGCATCGAACCTGGAAGCACATTCTGCTCCAAAATACTTGCCTACTACTTCAGTCACTTTTACACATTACTGGTCAACGAGGCTTGGCTTTTCAAGGTTAATCCAACAGCAGCACTGCCAAATGCCTCTGTTTTCATACATCACCCTCAGCCAAAGCAAATTTTAACACCCTGAAGCTGTTTTACCATCAGATATCCAACGTGGTGTGTGTTTACTCCTTCCAAAATAAGTTCAGCTTCCATGCAAAGATTAAGAGAAGATAATACAACCACAAAGGCAGTAGCCCTCACTAACTGATGAACAAGAAAACTCTTAATGCTATAAACTGAAGCTAGAGCACCAGAAATCCTGACTGCAAAACACAATACCAACAAAGCACAGCAAGACCACTGCATCATTTTTCTGCAATCACTGTTTCTAATTTTATCTAGTAATTTATTTTAGAAAGCACAGCCTGTGTCTGTTGTGTGCCAATGACAGCAGGTTTCTCAGAGAAAGCCATTACAGACATCTTGTTGATCTCTCAATGACATATACTTTGTCCAATTTTTAACTCTACACAGAGTTCCAGTGCAAAGCTCACAAGATCTCAAAGAAGCACTCAGCACCATTCCTCAATGGTTGTGTGTCTCCAACAACTGTTCCACTCAATTTGTTGTTATAGGGGATTAGCAACTATCAAACACCAAGAAAACCCAAAATGGCTTATAGGCTTATGCACCCATTTCTGATCACATGGAAAACTTCCACAGCACATCACAGACTTCAGCAATCACTTCAACTAGGACACGCTGGTATTTGCAGATGTTAATGTCTTAGCCAGAAGGTAGGAGAAAGTTTGATATTACTTATCTACTACACAAACATGCAAAAGTCCAAGACAATGCGATTAATAATTTACTTCTATTCTAAATATAGGACACTTAGGATACTTTATATCCTAAGGAAATTCAGACTATAATTGTTTTCAAACTGAATTGCTACAACAAGTAACATCTTCTAATTAGATTTTAAAACAGCAAAACAACAAAGGGACACTGGAAAGAAAGTCACACATTGCTACATACCACAAAAATTCGATCAAGAATTATGATAAATTTCCAGACAACGGCATAACTGCAATTGTACAACTCTTAGAAGCCAAACAAGTTTATCAGCACTTCTACTTCTGCATCTCTAATTAAATGCAACCTATTTAGATAGTCAACAGGCAGCAAAACTATCACTGAAAGACTGTTTACTCCAGCATCACGGAATCAGCTGGAGCAGTGTCCTGTCTGAAGTCCAACAAACCTGTCCATGATGAGCCCATGAGGAATATAGACTTTTTCCAAATCATCTGCATAATGTTTAGGTATGCAGAACAAATCCAAGTCGTAACCTTGTTCATCATCGCCAATCTGAAAAGGAAATAAGGTGAGATTTCTACAAAGCCTCAGAGAAAGTCTGTGAAGAAAAACTGCAACTCCTGTGCTTTATTCAGTAAACTCTCAAGTAAATGATCAGTAAACACTGATCAGAATCACTTTTCCTCTCTACAAAAACATTAGTCACACACTGCTCACAGCATAAAGTGATATATAACGGAACCTACCATTCACAAGAGTTGCTGCAAATACTCACACAAGCTGCTGTGCAATATAATGTGGGGAGAAATTAAATCCTAACAACATTCTCCTATATGAGGGAGCAGAAAAATGAATCTACTACACCTCAATTAATACCTTTATTCCATTTAAAAAATAATCAGGGGACTTTTTAACACATTTTACTTTCCTACTGTAATGCAAAACCCACATCTGCAATTAAGCAAGCTGAGGTCTTGACATGGACACCTTCCAAATCACCACAACATTAGATCACAACAGAACACTGGAACCAGCTTTCAGGACAAAACCAGACAGCTACATGAGCAGAAGTTAATATGCCATGAAGCTTTCTTAAGATTACTGTGTGCAAACAGAGGAGGTTGGAGATCTTTTACTATCTGAAATGAATGTCCTGCTTCAGCAACCTGTTCCACATGAGCCAATTCCCTGTGAGAAACAGCCTGCAATATTAGCCAGGGTATATTAATTAGGACAAACATGTGTATATCATTATACCAAATGCTGATGAGATTCAGAACATATTGTCACAATAGCCTTACCTGAACCTTAACCCTTCTGCAACTTGCAGACTCTTTTGTAATTATTTCACTCTCTGCTTATGCAGCTGAATGCTATTTGGTGTAAAATGGCATTAAGAATTTCAGAAGTGAAACCAAAGGTTATTACAGATAGCTCACCAGGGCAAGCACGTCAAGTAATCATTCTGGCTATCACCATCCTTGCAATAGCTCATTTTGGTATCCAAGGAAGCACTTACCTAGCCTGCAATCAGCCAGTTATTCATATGGTTCTTTTGCGGTGTAATCCCTAATGAGTATTTCACCCTTATCCAAACCAAACTCTGTATGAGCTACCCACGCACCTGGCTACTGTACTGATACGGGTTCCTGGCCGTTAGAAGAGGAATAATGAGACAGGTCCCTCCCAACACAGGGCATTTTCCTGTGGTTCCGACCCATCCTTCTATCCAGTCTGTCCACCAAACCTTCCTTTCTACAGCTGGTAGGGAATGGGCCCTTCCTACAGATTTTATTAGGTCTTTTATTGACAGCAAGGATTTAACAGTCGCAGCCTCGCTGCCACCAGGGCTCTCGGCCATAGGAGACCACGTGTCTCCTCAAAGGCTTTAAAAAAATTAGTTAAAACGAGTATGTAAGTGTTAGCAGATACGACAAGAATAACAAAAAACCCTCAAAACTGTAAGCGATTAAAACTAGTTTTAAAAATACCCGAACGCTCTTCTCTAACGCCTCACTCCGCTCTCCCGGGCCGGCCGGTGCCTCCCCAGCAGCCGCGAAACGCAACAAGAATGGGAAGTTGTGCGGGGCCGAGCGCGCCTCCGCGGGAAGTTCTATCACCTTCACCTCGCAGGCGGCAGCCCCGCCGCTCCCCGCCGGCCTCGGGCTCCGCTCGGCGACCACAACCCCCCCCCCCCGCCACACACACACCCCGGGACAGGGCAGCGGCTCGTCCACAGGCAGGGAGGGGACCCGGGCCCGCGCTGAGGCCGACTCTCCCCTCAAGGTGACTCTCGACAGTGGCCCAACCGCTGAAGGACCCCTAGCCCGCCCTTCTCGCCTCACGGATCGCCTCGTCTGAGAGTCGGGCGTGACCCCCCATCCATGGGCCGGCAGCCACGAGGCGGGAGGCAGCCGTGGGACCGTCGNGCGGAGAAGGGCCGCGCCCCGCTGCGGTCCCGGCACCGCCTCCGCGTCCTGCGCGCTCCCCGCCCTCAACATGGCCGCGGCTCTGCCGCCCTCACCGGCTGATAGCGGCCTGCACCGGCGCGGGGGCAGCGGGAGCAGTGTCCCATATCGCTATCCCGAAGGCTTCAAAATCGATCTGTCCCCTCCCCAGCACCATGCAGGGTGTCCCCTGCCCCTCGTGTGCCTGGGAAGCTAGGGAGAACAGGCTGTGGGATCGCTAAGGACAGGGAGTGTTCTGCCTCGGGTGTTCCTGTTCTTGGAGGGACTCCACAAGCCCTACGCGATGGCAGGATGACTCCTCTCCATTAGCATAGAAGCCCTGGCCACCAGGGCCCCTGTGCGCCTTGCAGGGAAAAAGAGCATCTGCATCACTCAAGTCTTACTGGGAGTCACATGTGGTGGGTCTCCAGCTCCTCCAGCATAGGAAAGCCAGCCAGGCATGAAGAAAACAGACTTCAAACTGGCACATTGTGGGTATTGGGGCACTGCCAGTACTCAGGGTCGCGGCAGGGCAGGGTTGCCTCCTTGAACTCCATGTGCCAACGATGCTGGCAGCTCTGTGTCAGGACAGTGGTGATAACCAAATCTTACACTCCAGGGTTACAGCCCACAAAACTGGGCACCTAACTGTCTAGATGAATTCAGTGAGTGTTCTTTCTCCCCCACTTTCTTTTGCAGGGTTAGCAAGGTCATAGTGAGCATCTGACCATCGCTCTGACACTGTGTGGGGAACCAACCCTTCACCTTCTTCTCCACATCTGACAGCCAGGAACTGGTTGGAAAAGGCTGCGTTGGTGATAACAGTGCCCTCTCAACAGGCAAAGGAAGTAACAGGTACCAGGTACGTATAATGAGAAAGGATCTCCTGCATCCCTGCCACCTCGCTGCATGGGGTGGAGAGAACATGCACTTTAGAAAGTGTTAGGTAAGGCTGAGCTGGGCTTCCAGATGATGTCCATATCTTTAATTGTCTAAAGGAAAAGTTTGATCTTGAGGTAAATTAATAAGGTTGAAAAACTTGAATAGTTCCAGTTGATTCAATTGGGGAAAAAAAAAGTGTCAACTTTCTGTTGTTCTGGATTTAAGGACAACAGACCAGCGCAAATGGCAATTCATGGTTTTCTGTAGTCAACAATTGCCTATCAGCTGAAGGCTTTCCCCTTCTTTTCTCCAAGAGGTGGAGACCAGGTTCTGCTTTATGCTGGTGTCAAAAACTGGATAATGTTTCTTAAGAATAATGTTATTCATGAGGAGCTGTAGCCATCAACTTCTGATACACATCCAGCATTATTGCTGCCAGCTCCAAGATTAAATCCATGCAAGTGGCCCTTTGTATGAGCCAGCCCATTTCAGCACATTTTAACTAAGCAAATAGGCACAATCCCTATTGCATGTATTGTTGCAGCTAAAGCATTCAGCTACAGTTTGGGTGGGTTAATTCTGAAGTGGGAAGAAGGAGTCTTTATCAGATTGCCTGAAGCAGCAGCAGGAAATTGCCCCTGCAGCTAACTAGTATCAGGGAGTGCTCTGGCCGGCCTATTTCCAGGAGGCTAGGAGGAACAGCAGCTGCCCTGTCAAGTTCAGAGAGAGCCTGACATTACTGGACAGTATCTGTCACAAAGTGATGCAACCACAGAAATATTTTTGGATCTGATTGTATTTTATTTACTGAAGAAGACATGTCCCACTAATCACCAATAGCAAAGTCTGCCATTAGAAGCTGCATCCGACAGCATCTTTCTGACCACATGCAAGTTGTTGGCTTGACTTCTGTGCAATTTCTCCCCAGCAGACAAAAGCATTAGTCCTGTTTTGCCCTTCTGTGTGAGCAATTTCTTTGTTCCTCCTGCCAACCAGCACATTCCTAGATCCAAAGCATTCCCAGTCCTGCTGGCACCCGGGTGTGGAGGGAAGAGCAGAATTACAAAAGCAGAAATATTTGCTGAAAGTACTGGAGGTCTGTTAGCTGAGATCAGCAACAGACTTGGTCCTATTGGTGCCACTGAGGATTGCAGGGCAGGGTGAAAGGCGGGGTTCAGAGGTTATCTGAGAGATGTGCATTTTCTAGATAGATGATGCATAAGGTAGGAGAGCCAATCTTATTTCTGTGGTGTGCACAGCATTTTAGAAAGCAAAACTAACAAATATGTTTCATCTCTTGAGCAGGTTCCTGATTTCATCATTGTTTTGTCCTCTGTTATCTGTGAGGCTTACCTCAGTGTAAGCACCACTTGTATGTAACTTAATGGATTTGTAGAAAACTTGTCTGGTAATTTTTCCCTCGGAGGTGGGGCACCTGGAGACAGTAACTGAGCATTTATTGTTTGGAAACACTTGAAATAGCATGCTCTGAGTCAGATCTCCAGGTCACCCAGTCACCAGCACCCTCTTCCTGCCATTTCTCCTCCCAGAGAAATTAGCAGAATGTATTTATTTGTGTTTTTTTTTCCTCAAGCCTCCTAAAAATGCAAAGAACACAATTTCCAGCAGATTAACAGCTGAAGCAAGCAGGGAGTCCCTTGTGACCAGAAATGAGTCTGTGCGGACAAAATGGGAAAATGCAGAGGATTCAAGGCATATTAGTCTGGTCTTGAGATGAGCGCCAACATTCTTAATCAAGGACAATCAAAAAGGAGTATCTCATTAGATGGTATATAGAGCATTCACTAAAACAGGCATTGTGCATGCAAGCATCCCATCTTCATCGTGGCTACACAAAAATCCTTCCATGCTGACTAGATATCTAAATAGCCTAGAATTATTTTTCTAGTCTAATGTTTCAGAGGGGAGAAGCCAGATGTACCAAAACATTTAAAAAGGGACACACCCTTCCCAAGAAACAGGGAATACATGTTTATTGCAAAAGACCTAAATAATGTTAATCCTGTTCTCTGTCTTGTTGACTTCTGCAGAAATTAGTCATCATGGTGATTCTCAGTGGTGCCAGTCTCCATGGATTTTGGAAGTGGTGTCTATCTACTTTCTCATTTCAAGTCTGGGTTTTCCTAGATGATGAGCATTCACCAAGGTTTCTCTCTCTGATCAGCTACTAAATGACAGTTTACTTATTAATATGAAAATAAGCAAAACCTCTGGCATGGTGCCAGGCCACTGTCAGTCAGTGAAGTGACTGGAAGAAGGGACAAATCACACCTGTTTTTAAAAAGGGTAGAAAGGATAACCCTGGGAACTCCTGACTGTGCCATCTGTGGAGATATTCAAGGTGAGGCTCGACAGGGCTCTGGGCAATCTCATTTAGTTGAGTATGTCCCTGCTTACTGCAGAGGGATTGGAGTAGATAACCTTTGGAGGTCCCTTCCAATCCAGAGGATTCTATGATTCCATTTTCAAATACATCTTTGCTTTTGTCAACCTCTGTAGGAAAACCATTTTTGCACTCTAAGCAGGGGATTGGAGGAATTCCAGACATTTCACTTACTGTTCAGTAGTGCAGAGATTGGTGACAGACACAAGAATGGCATCATTACTGCAAAATAGTGCTGGCTTATCCCAAAATGTCAGCAATGCTCAGAAACACTGGCCTGGATTGCTGCAGACAGCACCACACTTTGGGCTGGTATTTATGGCATCTGCAAACATACAGTAAAAATTATCCCAGTGATCCTGGTTCAGCAGGATAAGACACGTGACAGATGCTGTCACAACACAGTGGAGAGGCTGGCACTTGGCACTGTGCATACCTAAAGCCACACCAAAGTCCTGCCCAACTGCTGCCAAGATCCAGCTGGCCCAAAGGCCTTCAGAAATTTACCCAAGGATTGTCTTAAAATGACAAAAACCAAGCAAAGGCAAAACTTGTTACTGCAGCACTGGCTCAGTGCTGCCAGACTTGGAGTGCAACCCTGTGCTGTGGAACCTTATGCCCTTGGAGGCACCCAAGACTCTGTAGCCCAAGCCTTACTGTCAAGGGCCATGCATGTGGGGTGCTTCTCTTCCCTTTCTCCAGGGAACTTGCTCCCCTGGCACAAAGAGCAGCGCAGACAGCTTGGATGAAGAGGACAGCACACCCAGAGGACATTGTTCCCAGGAAGGTATTTTCTTGCTTTTTTGTTTGAAACAGCTGTTTTTCAAGATCAGCTTGACTCACTGAATGATGCAGCCTGATGGGGTTGCTGACTGTTCATGCAGTGAAAGGTAAAATAATCCATTTTTAATGTAACTATGGTTCAGTGCTTGCTGCAAAGCTGTTACACCAAATGCTTGCTACAAGCGAGTTCAGCATGTCTGCTGCCACACGAGTGGACTCACCAGTGTTTATCAGAGATATTGTTATGTGGCACTAAAACACACACGAGGACAGAGTAAAGCCCAGACTGCCCTCCTTTCGCTCATCCCACCCATGTCTTTTGACTGCCTGCGTTATTCCTCTCACCCTGAAGTAGTCACCTGAGGTTCCTAGCAGTTCCTTGCAAAACCAAAACATACAAAAGAGCAAGGCCAAGACCAGTTATGAAAAGCAGATTCATTCCTTGACTCTGTAGCAGGACTTAGTGCCAGGTACATTTTCTCTCTGTAGCCAGGAAAACAAATCTGCTCCCTTCATTAAGCATCAACAAAATACTTGAGTGACCCAGAGGCTTCTATGTGATACATCTCGGTGCAAACCCCACCAAAACTCATAGGACTGATGGCAGCCATGTCACTCTACTGGCTCTCCCAAAATTAAATGGTCTCTGGGAGAACAGGAGTGAACAGATATCCAAAACACACTGTAATGTGCAAAGTCCTAGGACTGCACATATAAAAGGACTTCTGGGAGGTGGACATGTGCTCTCACTGAAGTTGAGCAGCTTAGTTTTGCCCTCAACTTAGTTAACACAGCTTTCATTTTTTTCAGTCAGTCTTCTGATGAAAGGACACTAGAGGGAAACCAAGGGAGCCCTGCAGCAGGACTGATTGCCAGGATATCAGCACTGGAAGCCCATTTGTACTGTACCTTCAGCTGAAGTCTGAGAGAAGGCTGGACGACTCCAAATGCAGGTGGTTGTGCAGGCAGATCTTTCCACCAAGGAGTGAGGGAATGACAGTTGCCTTCTGAGGAATGAGCAGGTTAATCTTCCTTCATTGGGTACCTAATGGCAGGACCTGCCTGCAAAGCCCTGGAAGCATTTCTGAAGAGCTGTACACACATGAGCCAGATGCAATGTTGTTTACAAAAATAATCTTGAACCTGTTGATAGCAGCATTAACAAAGGGGCTAACAGGCTGCTGCATGAGGACAGAAACTTGAGAGAAGGCAAGAGGAGGCAGCAAGGCTGTTTCACCAACACAGGAGAAGAATGAAGACCAGCAAAAGAACACAAGGCAACAACCTGATCAAGTAACTTGCTGATAGAAGGCTGTTTTTGCTGAGGCTTGCAGATCCAGCTGGCACTGTCTCAGTGCAGACTAGGCATCAGATGGCAGAGTTCACATGCCAAGGCCCCTGCCTCCCATGCAGGTCGTGGCAGCCGTTCAAGTATCTCAGAAATCTTCTCTGGGCGGATTACAAGTGAAGCGGAGATAAGCAGCACATGGCAGGCCAGGACGAACTCGACTTTAGGACTCCCCTCTCCCTTGCAAGACCTGTTGTGTTATATGGTACAAGCTGGCAAAATTGTCATTGGGGTCATCAAATATTAAACACTGTTCTAGGAGTAACATCAGACCCTGAATGTGGTTATGGGTACAAGACTGGATGAGATGCCTGGTGAAGACAGATAGTTCAGTCAATTAATACTTTTGTAATGTTTTTATAATGGAAAATAAGTTAAAAATAAGATAAACAACTAGGCAGCAGGGAGCTGAAATTCCTGCATACTGTCACTCACCCACCCAGAGTCCTGCTTGACCCAGTGGAAACTGTCTTCAGAAATCGGTCCTCAAAAGACCTCACATGACAGGGATAGAGAGAACTCTTCTCAAATGGACTGACGGGCCCCACAGCAAGAGGACAAAACAATCATTCATCTGGGACACAGAAAACAGGTCCTTATCTGAACAGTTTCTCCTGACAGCTTGAAAGCTAAAGATCCCAGAAGAAGAAACAAGTTTGATGCTCTGTGAACACACCTGGCTCCAGACACTGACCCTATTCAGCAGTGTGTTCAGTCAGTTGCAGAACAGAGCACTTGTAACTCCAGAAATGTAAAACACCATGAAGTGCTCAACAGAGATGCCAACAGGAGAATTCTCTTTCAAATGGACATTTTCTTTGGCCAAACCTCTGCTCTTAATTTTATCTATTAAATTAAATCTACTCAAATTGTAAATCTGTGGTATCTGGTGGACTAATTGAAGCTGTACACGACAGTAGCATTGAGTTTTTTTAAGTTTGTCAAGGCTTATCTAAGTGTCTCAGGTTGTTTGTTTTTTTCAGTCTGGAAAGACTTTCCAAAACTCTGGCATAAATACTGTTTAACAGTTTCAGAAAGGCTTCCCAAGAGGCAGTGAGACAAACTAGAGATCTTGCCTCTCTGAAACACACCCCCCCCCCATATCTGGAATTACAAACTGATAGACTTGTGTGGTCCTGCTATTGATGTGAGTTTAACAAAAATGTGCAGTGACATTGAGCTTCAGTTAACTGCTGCACAAATGAGATAATTTGATACAGAAGATTCAAATAGAAGCTGAGTATCTGACAATACAAAATTAAGAGGAAAAAACCCAACTACACAAAATTACTGCATTTTCAGTGATTCCTGTGAAACAGCAGAAAATGATCCAGAGATTTAATTACTGTCTTGGAAAATATTCTTGCCACAAATGAGAAAGCACAATACAGGAAAATGTGAATCTTGTTATGGCCAAACAGTCATTCACTATTGAAATAAAACCGAGGAAGCTTAGTACGTAAATTGAACTGTCAGTCTTCATAGTCAAAATGTATAGAAGAAAGTGATGTGATTTATTTTAAGGCACGATGTGGGTACTAGTAAGTAGGTAAAAAACACTGGAAAATATGGTAAAACTAAATAACTCACAAGCTTGAAGGCCTGAATGAATCACTTCTGTCATTCAGCCCAACCACTCGGTCTTGTGTTTGTTCATTTTACATTACTCTTATTTAAGGAACTGACTTTCCAATTTCATATAATCACATCAGGATTTAAGGATGTTTAGTTAACAGCAGTTTGGAGAGTTTACAACCCTTTTGCAGCACAGCTACTGTAGTTCTTACTGTGCAGGAAAGTGCTTCTTGGATGCCTCACCCGAGTATTTCAGTTTTAGATTAAAGGCCTCCTCCCTGCTTTGAACTTTGCAGACTTCAGGGATTGCCAGCACTAGTCCTAACCACGATTTATGTAAAAAAATTTGAACTTGGATCTTGAGTTAGCTACCTGCTCTCTGGAAGAAGCTCACATTGATACACCACATCAGGGAGTAATAACATTGAAAGCATTGCTGAATGCATTTAATGTCAGTGAGTTGTTTTAGAGGAGTATTTAGGCTTCAAACTATAAGGCAGCTGCATGGCTGCAGGCCAGAAGGAAGTTCACAGCAAAGCCATTTGTGCAGCATCAGCCTATTTTTAGTACATGGATAGGGAGGGAGGTTTTCCCTGCCCCAAGCCTCTGTAATGCCCTCCCATGGCAGGCAGAAGCTTGATGGGTGTCTTTACCCAGGAATAAGGCATTTTCTTTGGCCAGCAGTGTGAAATAGGGTTTCACATGTGTGCCAAGCAACCTCCATTGGCTATCCAGGGAGCAGAAAGCAGTGCAGCCCTCACTGCTCTCTTCTCAGCAGGAATGCTGTTTTAGGAAACAATAAAAGCAGTTTAAACAAAGTAAGAGACCGCTACTGCAGAAAAAAAATCAGATTAAGGTATAAGATTCCTGCCACAATAACAGGGTAAGAGATCAGTTACTCTAAACTCTGTATGATCCCAGTGCACATACATATGCAGTTATGAAGCATTGAGGAGCTGTATGCACTAATCCCACATGTATGCTCATATAAAGTACTGCTGCTACTTCACAACAGAAATGTACATTCAAAGTATGGGACACATACATGCACAAGGTTGGAGAGCTGAACTATTCCCCAGCATCTGAAACGGAAGAGTGGTGTGTGCCTTACACTGTTGCAAAGATCACAGCAACTGTGCAGGCACAGGCCACACCACAAGAGCGCGTCAGTCTTTCCACAGATGTTATTACCACAAGTGTTATATTTAAAGAAAAGATGAAAAAAGAAACATTTGGCTGTAAGCCTTGAGGTCAAGCTCAGCTCTGCCAGTGCAGTGTTTTGCTCCAGAACAGTAGTTCTCCAGCTCCCTTGCAGGCCTTAATGTGAAAATACGGGCAGAGTAACAAATACAAGATGGGAAGCACTTCAGTCAGTCAGCCTTGTCTCTAGCACCTCCAACTTGCTATGCACCAGCCCTGTAAGTTCACCACTAACTTTTCCTTTAAAATATCTCAGTCAAGATTTCACAACCTATCCAGAAATTATACTCCAGAGCTTAGTTCTTCCTGCTAAGGCCTGATCTGATGTCTAAGCTAAATGTCTCCTGGTGCTATGTAAATATATTTTTATTGTCCTACCTGCAGCCTAGAGGGAAGAGTGATCATTTCCCCCTTCTATGCAGCTGTCTCTTAGCAATTTGAAAACATGTATCTCCTATCCTCTTGAATCAAGACCAGTCATCCTGTCATCCTTTTGATTGCTTTTTTCCATCTCCAGCTGCCTTACATTTTCCATGAAGTGTAGTGCCTACAGCTGGATATTACCACGTTCCAAGCCAGGATTTCTACTACTACTTGAGGAAGAAGGACCACATCATGCACCTTACAGACTGAGTTACTACTCATACATTCCAGAATAACTTTTCCTTTTTTAAAGAAACAGCATGCTGTTGAATCATGTTCAGCTAGTGACTGACTGTAACCTCAAGAGAACTTTTCTGTACCACTGTTATCCCAGCAGCCTTGTCCTTTCCCATCCTGTTTTTGTTCAGCCAATCATTGTTTCTGCTGAAGTGTACACATATGCATTTATCAAATCCAGTGCTGGATGTAATGAATCACATTCTAACTCTTTTGAATGTACATTGAATGTAAATGTCTTTTACTTGGTCAGTAGTTAGCTCAAGTGTAGTGCTCCCTGTAACTTAGTCAGCATACACCACTTAAATTGTTAATGAAAATACCAAATAACATCAAATCAGAGCAGAACCATGGAGATCCCACTCAATATATCCTTGCAGTCTGTGAATGACTAATAATTACTCTGAGGATGGTTTTCCAAACAGGTCTTTATATTTTTTTAATTGGTGCTAGACTACATACCTCTTTCTTAAGAGAAAATCTTTACAGTCACTTAAAGCTGTGCCTACTGCTTCTCCTCAGTTCAAGAACGTTGTTACCTTGGTGTAGACGGAGCAATACTAGTTTAACACAATTTAACCTTTCCTTCACTTAGAAGCTCACTGATACCTTTTCCATTAATTTTCTAGTTTAAGCCATTGACCCCGAGTTACAGAGACAAGCTGAAACTTCTTCAGTTCACAGCATCCCTCTTTGTCTCTAATGCTTGGGAGTAATTTGCCATATGGGGTTACTGATCTAGGCATGAGCGTAACTACTGTTGTGCTTGTGCTGCAGACTCTTACATATTGCAGAATAAGCAGAGCTTGTCTAAGCAAGGACACACGAGCCCTTGGAAGTATTCAGTACTCTGCTCTAACCACACACAGACAATGAAAGAATTTTGCTCCTGCTTCTACTTTATCGCAAGATTGCAGTGTAGCCACACCCACAAAACAGAAAAGGCTCCTCAGCAACATCCTGCACTTCCTTCCGAGGTCCCAGCTGACTGAATTAAAACACAGCTACCACACAGCAAACACACAAGCATCCAATATTTCCACGGCATCGAAAACCATGTGGTGAAATGACTCTCAATATTCACTTTGATAATAAAAGTGAATTTTATTAATATAGCCTCTTGCTAAAACCTTTGTCAAGATAAGACATGGAATCATACTAATACTAATAATAATCACGCTTCCCGAGGATCTGTTCGTTTGCCAAGTCCTATTTGAAGATGACACATGACAATTTGTTTCCTGAAAGAAGTCTGGGCTGACTGGGGATATGATTTTTCTTAGGTAACAGTAAATCCCCACTACACTCACCAAATCAGTTCCTCATGTAAGATGATGTAAGAGCATATACTTTTGTTAGAAAATAAAATCTTCATCAATAGGCTAGTAATACCCTTCTTCCTACAGTTTTCCCATCACATCTCTTCATACTTTAAAAACACAACGTTTCTTGCTCAAAAGGGAGACTTGGAAGAACCTTCAGTGACTCACTGGCTTCACGCTATTAACTAGTAGTGAATGCAAAGCAGCTTACCCATTGCATGAGGTCACGAAGAACAAGCAAACATGAAGTTACCGCTGAGTGAGCGGCATTCTGTAAGTATGTGCTGCCTCTTCTGATACAAATTTCACAGGCCTCTAACCTCAATAGGAAATACTGCATTTATGCATTAAAATGACAGTTCTAAAAATTATACTTTCACAAAAAGGACAAACATGCAAATATGAAATTTATAACTCATTTATTGAATATATATATGCAAGGATACCAATATAAAGAAACTAATACTGCAAGCTACAACTTTGGAAGTAAAGCCAATATAACAGGAACAAAATATACATAACATTGTAGATAGGAATGCATTTACCCTCTTTCATACATTCCTTGTCTTTATATCTAATGTAAATGTATGCTAGAGCAAAAGCTGCACTTTAGCCTGAGTGCTTTTTGCTAAGCAAGAGTTCTTCAGGATTTTTTAAGGGTTGAGATGTCACTGCTGACCAATGAATATGTATATATCCGTCCGCATATCTAGGAACTGCTTCAACAAGGATATAAACCAAGAATTGTGTTTTTTAACCTCCATCACTAGTACACAGGAATCTGTACAGGGAAGAACTTACTGTTTACTATAGTGTACTTTTAGTTCTCATAATTTCATCTAATGAAGATTAATTTTCTTGTCAATCTGATTCAGCATATTAATATTTTTGGAGTGCATTGATTCTCACCTGTCATGATATTTCAGATAGGTTTTCACCTCCTCAGCATTCACTCTGGTTTAGTATGAAGTTATTTCCCATACAGGCAGCACTAAGAAGTGAGCACTGTTACTTTGTATGACATTTTAGGGCCAGGTTTGGTACAATCTTATACTTCTGCCAGCTCAGGTCTTTGCACCTAATGATCAAACTCTGGAGTGTAGGTGTAACTCCTATTAGAACCTCATCACAGAATCTCTTGTGGATCAAAACCTACTGCATGAGCACATCTTCTGATCACCTTATCTATTTCATCCCAGCTACCTGCACTGATGCTGAACCAGTCTTTCACCCTTACTTGAAATGGAGTGACAGCGCAGCTTACTGCTATAGTGGTTTGATCACACCTTGAGACTCTGTATCCTCACGTTATTTGAGCAATATCCATCTGATGCCTGTCCTTCCTTGATACAGTCCTTTCTTGGTATAGCACAATCACAGATCTGTTAATACAGAGATACAGTGAGCTGGGAAGAAACCTTCTTTCTCAGAGGGTTCCAGGTGTCTTAAACAGCACACACTACCCCTTGTGAGCAGAACTGCCCAGAGGTCCCTCCCAGAAAATTAAATAAAGTAAACCCAGTTTCATAAGACAAGTTTTGTTAAATACATGAGTTATCTGATTTTGAGATGAAAGGAGAAGGTGCCTATTCAAAAGAATTTTCAGAAACAAATAGACTGCATTAATTTAACTATCTAATTTAAACATACCTATTTCACCTAGAGAGCACTTTCATTACTTCTAACATTTCTGGGAAAGCAGTAGATGCTCCAGAATAATCTTCAATATATGCTTGCAAAGATTACATTGCGTTACAAAAAAAAAAAATCCAGACTGTCTCCAATTCCAAGCTAAAATACACATAAAAAGACACTAATGGCAGTATTTTGTCTTTAAAAAATGATGTAAATGTCATATACTATCATACATTGTCATGCTGTTTAAAACTACGATTAAGGATGTACAGTAAATACACTGCTGAGGTACATTTCTTCTAAATATTAACACCACGACAGAATTACTCCCCAGCAGGTGATACTACTTGGGAACATATAAATACAATTTTTACATCATAAGGCACTTTTACCCAGCATACATGAGTTGAAGTCAGTTACGACAAAGTTGAGGCTTGTTAGAAAAGATTTTTGCTTTTAGACTTTGCTTCCATGAATTCTGAATTAATGACGGTTTAGTCAGGCCATCTCAGCACAACGAGGTAACAGGTAAACCAGCCACTTTTCTGCTACCTGAAAGTAAAGTGCTGTTCTGGTTCTTCAAGGCATGGAATGGGGTCACTTATTTCATAACAGATGAATTGTTACACTGAATGTTATACTAAGCAACTGACCCACTATGAGTTGGTCAGTCTCAAATACAATTGGTATGCTGGGAGACCTACCCCATGCAACCTTAGTTAAAGTACAGTAGCTGCAAAGTGCCTTTTTTTAATACGGGAGGATCATGTCCCAGGCACAATTCCATAAGTAATTTAAACATTGAAGGATGTTACTTTGCATTGTAAAACTGTTCTGAGTGGCTGAAAAATGCTCATATTCTAGGAGAAACATAACACCTTGGATAGACAATTTCAATAATCAATCTGTCATTGCAATTCAAGTCACACTTTTAATTTTGAAAGTTACAAATACAAAATAAAAATGATCAATGGCATCATGTTTAGAGCAGTAACTGAGTATTTTCTTTACACAGCAATATTTCTTTTCAAAATGGCATTATTCTCCAGGAAAGCAAACAGAATTGATTGAATTCTAACAGGTAAAATGTTAGAAACTTCCATATACAGTAATTGAGTCCCTCAGACATTAAGGGAATGCATAAGAAGACCAATGACACATGTTAAATACTTCAAAAATACAAGTAAAAAAATGCTACAGAAACTCATGTTACAAATTAACTGGCTTTGCAGTACTAACCACAGAAGAACTGTAGCAGTTTATAGTCAAATCAGTGTATTTCGCTTGTTTTCTTCCTTCAAATCCAGAAGTTTTGTTGGGAGTTCAGAGTGAAACAAATGACAATCCTAAACAAATAATAAGGTGATGCAATACCAACAGACAAATATGTGGACTAGATTAATCTTTTTGGTTTTATTTAAGCAAGTCTGAGAATGTACTTTAACAGATAATGGAAGGAGCTAGTAGTCATTAGAAATGGCTAGGTGTTTGGAAAGCAGTCAGAGGACTGATGTGTTAGGTTTGGTATAGCTTAGGTCTGATTATTCCCCTACAGGAACATCAGCCTCTAGCAAGTACAATTCCATTATGTGATTGTTGACTTGACAGAAAGAAAAAACCCCAAAAATTAAAACCATGATGATAAGTGATGTTTCTCATATAGTGGTCATAAGCTTCAAAAATAAATACCAATCTAGCAAAAATGGTTGTTTCCTCAATCTCCTTACAAAATATGGGACTTAATGCATATTCTGGGCAAAGCATGAAGTGTTCCACACAGAACACTTGAGGTATGGACATTAGATATGGTGGCTAAATTCCATAGTACGTTAAGAGCTGCAGCTCTCTGAAGTAAAAGAGATGGGGCTGCAGAGTTCAAACATTTGTATAGCTAGGTTTTAATCATGCTTAGTCAAGTGTTCTTTGTAAATCAGGGACACAGAACGAGATGGGTCCTTGGGGAAGGAATGAACTACAGCCCTTTGGCATGAGTTCTAAAGCTCACAGATCAGAACCAATGGCTGCTCAAGTAAATCTCCCAAAAACAATGCTGGGCAGAGTGAGCAATCACAACAGGAACAACCTGAAATGTTCAAGTGTGCTTCGGTGTACACCAAATCCTTTTCTACTGTGTGCTTTACAAGCAAAAACAGAGAACAGCTTTCCCATGTATACTCTCCGTAACTTGTGTATAAAGAAAATGCAAAATTCACAAAGTACCAGCTTGTTGCCACCACAAACTTGTCTATGTTGTTAATTAAACTAGCTAAGACCTTCCTTCATTGCATGAATCCACTAAACAACTTACACATTCCAAATCTTAAGGTTTTTATTCAGTCCAGAAATATAGATCTTGCTTCATTTCAATGTCTGCCTTAACTTTTGACACTGCACATATTACATATCATTTATATAGTGTTTCATTTTTTCCAGACACTGCAGACTACAAACTACATAATATTGACATGTAAAACTCTGCCATTTACTGAAGGCTCACACACATGAACGTTTCAGGCAGTTCAACAAAATTTCTAGCAGAGCTGGGTAGCAAAAAGTTACTAACCCTTTTCTGATTTAGAAAACAATTTAAAAGAATTAGTAGTTATGATGTCTTAGCCATTCCCAGTTCTATAACTCTGTCCCTTGAACCTGTTTAAAAAATGATGAAAACAATTGTAAATTTAAAATCATACAGAAAAGCATTTAGCAGCTCTGACATCACATCTATAGTCAGCAAGAGAAATGAGGGCCTCCTTTCTTACACTGTTACAAAATCAGCTGGATTTAAAAAACAACAAATCCTCCCCATTTAGCTACAGTATGCCAATAAGAAGTACTTCTCTGCATACACTAGATTTAAGTATGTCACTGCAATAAACTACACTAAACCTGTATTGCACCACAGTCTTGGTACCAGATCTGTCAGAAGTAACTTCCATACCTAGTTTCCATTGAGCTGCTGCTGAGGAATGTCATTCTGGTCAGTGCCTGATTTGCCACGGCTTTTGCTTTCTCTTTCTTCATCCTCTTCATCTCTTTCATCGTTTCCGCTATGGTTTTTACAATAGAGTCTAGCACGATAAAAGAAAGAGTGAATACTTTTACTGAAAATACCTATCACAATCAGTCTTTCCTCTCAATTAGTTTTGAGATCTGCTACAAGTCAACTGCCAACTCTTCAATCATCCATGGCTTTCAACCAAGCACCAGTTAAACTGAGAGAAAACAAGATTGAAGAGCAGTCAAGATTGAACAAGATTGAAGAGAAGCAGTCTGCTTCTACAGTGCTGAGAATGCCCTCTTGTGGGCATGGCCCCACTGGCAACTCAACTGCAGCCACCTCATTAATGTCAGTATCTTAAGGCTAAAAAATCCAAAAATAAGCTACAAGACATATCAATATGGAGAAGTAGTGACAAAAATTATACAGGGTTTCCTCAATATGACAGATTAATCAAAGAGGAAAACAAAATAGAATTTTATTATTTTTCACATTTTTCCTATTACAACACTACAGAATTTTACTAAGTTAGCAGAGTAATTGAAACATATTGCAAAGTAAATTACTTAAATACCATATTAAATGAAATATTATCTTTTGTAATAACATACTTGACTAGTCAAGTTAAGCACAAAAAGTGCCATAAATATTGTAATTATCATTATGGATTCAAGAATGACATAGGTCCTTACTTATAAATTCCTCGTGACATATTCTCAATGTATTTAGCTTTGTCTTCTACTCCACAGTGGTAATGGTATGTTTTTATGCAGGCTTTAATTTCACACCCAATAGTAGCACCGGGCTGGCTGCAAAGTGTGCATTTCTGTGCAGGAATAAAAAAAGAGAACAACACTACTCAGCTTTTCAGTCTCTTAGTATTCACTTAGCATTCCTCCTATTTATAGCTACTGTATTTTGGAACAGAGTGATTTCTCTGGCAGAGCATCCTTCCAGTGAACAGTTAATTAAAGATACTGTGAAACAAACCATAGAATACTAACCTAGCAAAACACGAACGCTAGGATTTACAGGATCATTGCATTGTAAACTGCTACATGATTGCAGGTATTACTGCATTTCCAAGATCACTTTATTGTCACTGATATTAGTCTGTTAATATATGAAGCATCTGAAATTATTTCTTTTTCTTTCAAGGAATAATAATGTTAGGAGTTATTTGATTTTTTCCCCTCTCTCAAAATGTCTTAAGAGTTTAAAAACATCCTGAATTTTAATGAAACATAATGTGACATTTACCAACATCCTCATCTCTGAGGCCATAACATGTATTTTCATATTATTTCATATTTCATTGCAAGAACATATTCTTTGAGTGTATTTGTACTTTTACACAATGTGCTTTTAGTTACTCTTTGATAGCTACAAGAAGGATAATAATTTACTACTTGTCATAAAGAACCCAAATACGACATGCCTAACTAACACTAATTTTTAAGGCAATTCCTGTCTATCTATTCCAAAAGTAACAATACAATTAAATCTCATGTTAGAAACAGATGGAAAAGTTTGCTTCACAAAAGGGAGGGGACCAAGCTATATACACCTTAGTAGAATCAGTAACACACTCATCACACCCTGCAGATACATACCATTCTTTTTCCTCTCTTGATTTCTTGAAGTACAGTTTTTATATCAAAATCACCAAACTCTGCTCTTGAAGTTGTTGTTAGTTGGACAGTGCCTGAAGAGAACAACTGTAAAACAAGCAAGTCAAAATAATTTCAGGTCACCCATATGATTAAAAATGTTTATGTGCAGGAACAACTGAGTGTTGAACAACCTCTTCTGTGGTCTCAGGCAGCATGTGCTCTACCAACAAACTAAGAAAAAACTCCATTAGGGTTAAGAGTGTGGCAAGTGTTCCCTCTGATACACACCTGATGCTCTAACTATGTTTGCTGCCTTGGAGAAATCTATTTTAAAAGACAAAGGATTAGACAAGAAATAATGATGAAAACAGAGAATCATAAATGGGCAATATGAACAATTACACCACTGACATTTTCAGGAATATTCCATTTCCTTCCTTGTGATGTACACATAATGCAGCTTCTCAGCATAATTGATGTCACCATACCTGAAGAACCCTGAGGGATGACAACAGAGCACATAGGTACCTTCCCTACTACTATAACCCTGGTATAAATAGTTTAAACTGCCTTAAAACTGAAGCTCAGGTACACGGTGTATTTCTATAACTGTCATTGTCTAACAGCAAAGGTTTTCTAGACCTTCCAGGTCCCACTCTACCTGAATCACAGATCCTGAATCCATGGACAGAAAATGATGTTCAGGGATTCTTCCCATGTCTGACTGTCTAGTGCAGTACAAGTCTTTTATTTTTGGAGTGGATTATTTTAGTTAAAACTGTTTTCTATTTTCTTTTTTAAGTATTGTGCATGCATTTAGAAACTAAAGGAGCATTTTAAAAGAGTCTGAGATAATTTCATCTCTTACCACACAGCCAACTTTTTTCCATATTGCCCACAGTGAAAATAAAAATCACTCACTTTGCAACACTTCAGTGCTTAAAGAGATCATCAGCACACATGCAATAGCCATGCATAATTACATATGAGAGTACTGTATTAAACTCTAAAATAGCAATTGAGACATAAGTCACACAGTACACTAGTTAACACCACCACTGTTACTCACCATGCACTTATAGTGTGCTGCAGCCTTTTTGGCATTAAATATATGAAGCTTTCCTCTAGCTTCATTTTCTTCTTCACCTGCATGACAGAATCCACATTTAGGTTTTGTATCACTGGGGCTGCTTCTGTGGGGAGACCTGTCTCTCTGAAAGAAAAACATTTTACTAAAATATACTGCTGGGTTACAAATAAAATTGTTATTTTAAAAGCCTGTGGCCACCAGCTGGAGGCTCAGACAAATGCAAATTTTAATAAAAACTGTATTTGCAGAGAAGAAATATGCAATTCTGCCTTCTAAGAATTTTAGCATATTTACTGCTTACATAGGAACTGCTTTCTATTTCATCTGTGCCATGTGAGGACGTAGATCTAGTGTCTTCTGATTGCCCTTTTAAATTTGTTTTTCTTGGCTTTCCCTTACGACCCCTCCTTTTTCCTTTGGGAGGTGAAGGCTCCAACTCGTGTTCATTGATACTTTCTTCTAAATCTGCTTTAGAAGTTAGAAAATATCATCAAATAACATTCTCAAGAATTTCATGCAAAAAAAAAAGGCAGAATCAAAAACAGACAAGAAAATGCATAACCTGTAATTTCTGTATTTTAGTCAGAAATAAAAAACAGCAATTTTTTTTCCTGTTTATTAAAAACATGCAACTTCAGATCCTGAAAACACTCTTTACTACTTTATGCATATCACACAGCTTTGCATCTTTATAACATCATTTATGAAGATGGTTTAGTATTTCTTACAACTTCTACTTTCAAGCCCAAAATGCATCCTCAGATACATATATTCACCTCCACCAAAAGTGACTCATTTAATCTACACTGAAATCAGAAAACATTTTCAATCAAGAAATAAGCTTCTAGGTTTTTTCTTTTAAGAAGCACAATTCCACTGTACATTGTCTTTGACATTAGGCACACAGAATCACAGACTGTTACAGATTGGATTGGAAGGGACTCTGGAAGATCATCTAAGTCCAACCCCCACCCTCCACGTTTCCAACAACACTTATCTCCTTGCATTCTATATTGATGCCTTTAGACTTCAGAAAAGATGTCACCCATTTTGGTTATAGCATTAACATCAAGTTTTAAAAGTGAAAGGAATTTTGCCTCCATGAAACAATCTAAAATTTCATTTAAGTCGCAGCACATTTTTACATCTACAGCAAAAGCAGATGCCAGTTTACAGAAAATTATACACAGTGACAATATCCCAGATGAAGTATTTATAAACCATACAGAATCTAAGAATGTATATTTTTAATACAGACATATCAGAGATCTGACAAATTCCTCTCAAAATGCCAGTGCAATTGCTCAATGCTACACAGAACTGTAGTCCAGTATCTAACAGACTATCCTTTTCATTAGTCAGAGCTCTACAGTTACAGTTCTATGGATCAATGCTGCTAACTAGAATGCTACAATGTAGGGAAGTTACATCTATTATTGAATAACCAGCTCTATTCAGTCACTAACAAATTTCCTGATCATCAGCTGCTCACAGGAGCATCTTTCTTCTTTCACTACGCAATTCCTGCTCCTGCTCAAACAGCAGAGATTTTATCAGACTTGTTCAAAGAATCCTGTGCACACTCTGCAGAAGAACCTGCTTCTCAAAATCTAAGCCACAAACATCAGAATAAGTCCCTGAATGGAAGAAAATCCTAATCAGAAGATCTGCAGTATCTACTTTATACATTAATAGGGACACTTAACTGTTGTGATAATAGTATTTAAATATTTCTATGGCACTTAACACCATTATACTGTGGTCAGAAATGATGTCCTATTTTGAGACTAAACGCTGCTTTGCCAGAGCTCACCTTTCTTTTCTATTATCGCATAAAAATAAAATCTCGTGATTAACAGTGACTCAACTGCATAAAAACCTAATCAGAGAGTTGAACATATTCCACAGCCATCAACTACTGTCCCAAGGCCTTGCCTACAAGTGTATTCTATTAAACTATTGTTATCTGTTGCTAATCCCTTAGAAAGCTACAGCTTCCTCCACATTTACTAATGAAGGACATAAAACTAATCCAAATACATCACAACACACTACATTGCATCATAATCCCCCCAAAGCTTTATTCTGCTTTATGCTTAGAAAGAGGCAAAAATTCAAGAATAAATCAATACAAATCTGCAAATTATCTTATTTTTAATAGAGTATTCAGCTATATGCAGATATTCCCAAATTATTGCTAGAATACATCACACTATCTACCGCAACAGTTCAATGCTTTAATACATATACTTTAATTATAATGACCAAAGCAGCATTAATTTTATTCTGAAAAAAAATACATGATATGTATTGTCCAATGAAAGACTGCACTCTACATTTTCCTTTCAGAATGTACTGTCTAACATTATTTTTCACTTATTATTACTTGCTAAAATTCCCAAGGCAGATGATGCAATTTAGACTCAGACTGCATGTACCAAATTTTATTACAACCTGAAAGTCTCTTTCAAAGATAAGAATTCTTTTATCTTGTCCCCCATCACACAAACTCTCCCCACCTATGTCTTAAAAGACATTGATGAATCTTTGTCCCTGCTTTTGTATTTACAGAAATCATAGATGGTTATTCTAGAAAAAAAGCCAAGCTCTTGCAAAAATGTGATTATTGAAATAATGAACCTTTAAATAACATCAGTAACAAGTTAAAAATATTCCTTCTAAAGACATTCCACAGATTTCCCAACTGCATTTGATGAAGCAAATGTAGTCTGTTCACCTGCATTCCTTATTTTTCCACCTCTTATTCCTTTATCTTTCCACCGCTTACTCCTTTATTTTTCCTCCTTTACAACTCTTAGTCCACCCTTATTTCCTAAATAGCATTAAAGCTTATTCTAAATTTTCTAGTCACACTTTCAAAACTGAAGTGAATCATAATTGCTAAAGACCAAGAACATGTTACAAAAACCTAGTTTTTATAAGAAGCGTCACAGCCTCCTTCTAGAATAAGTTCCTAAGTGCTATTTTTTAGTCAACAATTACTAGAATATTTAAGCTTTTTAAAGCAAAAATGGTGTATTTTTAGATGATGTTTTCAGTGTAAGATAAAAACATACCAACATTGCATAGCTTTCCTCAAAGCGATACTCCTTTCCTGTACTCAAAACTGGTACTTTCAAACATGTTCAGACTTCATTAAAATCTAGATGCTAACCACCCCTTCATTAAAGCAAATTTCCTTGCCAGTTTCGGTCTTGTATTACAAGTGACATGGACCTACAGATTGACACTGCCAAGATGTGAGGATCTGCTCTACCACCTCTGTGTGCAAGACTGATAGCTCAAACCATTAAGGTTTCTCTTGTTTTTAACAGCATTATGAGCTAGCATACCAGTACAGGAAGAAAGAGATTGTTTTAAAATACACCTGCCTTGGATGTGGATGGTCTTTACTGTTTAATATACAATTTGGTTTGTGCCTTATCCCTCCCCTCAAGCCCACTGCCAGCTTACCCTGTTTCCCTGGCATCTGATGGTTGGGTGTTTCCAACTTCTCATGTCAGCTTGAACTAAGAAAAACACAAAAAGTTGTTCAACTCCTCCCTGACCATATGACTTTTTATAATGGATATCACCCATACTCTGAATCCCTTGAGATTCCCTAGATATGCTTCAGCTGCCCCCCATCCCATAACCCATTACTGCATTGATTTTTAAAATCATCACAATATTCTCACCATAAATTTAAATAAAGATTTCCAAAGAAGTATCTTACAAGCTTCCTTCAAAAGTCCCTAAATGATAAAACAAGCTTCATATGCTATTTGGTCTGAGAAGGAAGGGTGGGGATAGAAATTAAGACACATTCTACACGTTAAAAATGCACCTAAATACGTCATACTGCAAACTCAGATGAGCAAAAAGATTAGCAGCAACAAGACCCAAATTTGCATTTTAGAGATCCACGAGCAACACAAAGTACCATTAAAAGAAGACTGCCAAATGCTGTATTACATAAACTGTTAACAGGAAACTTAGCTTCAGAGAGAAATCTAAAAATTCCCCTTTGATCATGACTAGAAGGAAAAAGGATCAAGATGTTTTGCTGTTTAAAATAAGTCTTGGCAGAGAAGAGGTTGAGATATCACTGATCTATTCTATATTGCAGCAACTTGAAATATGCATGGAATCATCCTTTTCCAAAAGCTAGGCTAAAGCAAATAAAAGAATTAAGTGATCTAAAGGTTGTAAAAGAACAAATAAAAAGATGTGCACAATAAAGACTAACACTGCACTCTGTATCAACCTCCTATGTAACCTTAAACAACAGCCTAAGTGAGCCAGAAGCAAAGAGGGCAAAGCCTGTACAAGGAAGATAAACAAAACTGACTGACACAATTTATTTGCACTTAGGGCTGTACATGCAGAGAAGTCAAAATGTAGTGTGGAAGTGGCTAAGACATGCTGTTACATAAATGTGAAATCACACATATGTACTTAAAGGTCAACAGTGCATTTGAGATAGAAGAGCTCTCAGCATTACAAAGAGCACAATTAAACTTAAACAGATTTTTAGAAGAGAATATGAACTACAACAGAGAAAGACAAATGTCCTTTAGCACGTTCAAGTAAGAAGTCCTTAAAACACGGCTGAAACAAACTGTATGTGGCAACACAATTATCTTAAAAGAAATTTTCAAATGGAAAACTTTACTGTCTCAGGAGTTAATAATAAAAGTGTTAACCCATCTATAAACACCAAGAAATGGAGATTTGCATAAAAAGTCTTGCAAGCAAATGCTGAATCAGGTAAACTGATCACAAAGTAATAATGGTTGGCTTTAATCAGAAAAAATTATGTGAAATTAACAATTAAAAAGCTGAATACAATTTTCAGTGGTTTGGATTTTTGACTTTTGTAAATAGAAAAAGACTAAGTTACATGAAACATATCTAAACTGAAGAAAGAAAGAATGGAGAGGGAAAAAATCAAATTGCCTCTTGGATCCCATCACTTAGATGTTCTCCAAAAGCATCAGGTACCTTGAGGAACTGATGACTCTTGTCCAAAAGCTACTTTTGATTGCATAGTTTCTACGTTATGAAGTACTGGAGACTGTATCTTTAATTAAATACGTTTAACATAGAAAAAAGCATAAAACATTCCTTTATAACTGTATAATCTAAATGCTTTTTAAAGCAAACTGTTGTTGGCAAAGCCTGTAAGACAGACAATGCACTTAGCTTATCTGATAATCAGAAAGCTTATGACAACTGGTATGATAAACCTGTTTAGTATGAGTTAGCTGACCAAATTTCTACTTGTGCAGAGTCTTTCCTAGGAGAATTACAGTGCAAATACCAGAGGACAGCTCCCCAGATAGGTTAAAATAGTTGCCACATTAGTTTTACATTTTTCCTTTTCCATTAGCTGTGAGAAAGAAAACACCATTGAGGAGCAACTACAAAATACCTCATCAGTCTGCAATAGATTGCATAGGGGATTGCTAATGGAACAATGTTTTTGCCATAACACTGCCTATATATTTGATGCAATGCTCAGAGCAGCATTCTCTAGAAGACAGACCACAAGAAGGCTGAGTTAGCAGAGCCTAGGAAGAATTTAACTACCCACCAGCAGAACTGAAATGACATTGAATTGCAGCATTACAGAAAGTTTTAGATCTGACTGCATGAATGCAAACAGCATTCAGCAAACTTCGGCTGTGAATATGGCTGCAACAAATGTAACTATGAACAAACACTGATAAAGAATCCAAAGATGAATTAGGAAGTTTCCTATCTATAATGTCAAAAAGTTTTGATGTTTTTCCTGCCAGCCTCTGGCTTAAACAGTGCTTTGAAAAAGTAGTTGGATATAAATTACAGGATCTCTAAATAGATCTCACAGAAAAATACTATCTTGACTAAACTTACTGAGCAGTATGAAAAGTACAGATTTCATGCTTGATCTTTAGAATAGCATTAAAAGGATGCTGAGACAGGAAATGTCCTTACTGTCATTGTAAAAACATAGTTCCCTGAGGCTTTGAGTACAACTACAACAGGAATTATCAGCACTCATTTCTGACACCCTAGATCCCAAGCATGTGTTTTAAAAAGTCATAAATAGCTAGTCACATGGCTGTCTTCAGCACTCTTTGTTTTACTATGTCATAGAAGAATGAAATGATGTTATTATCTTTGTTTATATTAAACCATTCCTGATCATCTGAATTTGTTTAAAACTCAACACAGTCCCATTTGCAGCAAACAGAAAGACACCTGATTTTAACATTTTCAACAATTATTTCCAGTACACTGGAATAAATTCCAACAAATGGTTCCTAAACCTTACTTTAACAATACTCTATTCTTCACAATGAATAAATGCAATTGTATCAAACTGAACAGCAATTCGACTAGTTAGCTGAGACAGCTTGAAAGCACTGTGAGCAATTCCTGCAACCTATGAGGTGCTGAAACCTAAAGGGCTTGTTTAAACTACCAATTAAATTATTTGATATTCAGGTCAGATTACTTTGTTAGATTTGTAACCGGCAGCTCAAAAATCTAGACATGAAACTTTCATAAACTTCTGAGCACATGTCATCAAATCTGTTGGCCTTACAGACACAGCCTGGTACAACACAGAGTACCTCAATTTCACTGTCTTTTCCAGTCAGTGAGAAGGCAGCACAGAAGAATCACTTTGAAATACATTTCACACACATACACACACACACAAAGAAAACATAATTTTCCTATTTATGCCACCTGAAGCCTAGGCCATACATATAAATTAGAAAACCCTAACCTGCTAAAGTAGATAATGAATTTAACAACACAGGACTTTATTGCCATGTTTCTTGCTTTTATTTAAAAAAAACAAAATAGAAGTTAGTTCAGCAACTCTTGTCAATTAAAGGAAAGTAACTCCCATCACTCATTCATTTTGTCTTGATGAGTACAGTGATACTTAATCTGTTGAATTCTCACACCACCTGAACTCCATGACAGCAATAAGTAACTAAGAGGTCCTTTTTATTAGGTTTTAACTGTGTAACTTCCAACATAAGTCCTTCAACCACATTCCTACGCAGCTTCAAGACATGGTCTTTACCTATTATTAAATGGTTAGCAGATATTCCTTTTAAACTAGAACTTCTAACAAGAGGAACATAAGCCAGATCTCAGACTCAAGTAAGTATGCTCTTTCCCCAAAAGCAATAAAAAACAAATTCTCATTATTATGCAGCAGTACTGCCTACAGAAAAGAAACCGTTCTGGACTGCACCAAACTCCTAGAAACTCTTCCAACATCCACTAATAGAAGTGACAAAAATGTTTGGACTGCAGCAATTAAATCTGGATACAGAGAAACAAAGGATAAAAACCCCAGATGTTCTACACTGACCAAGAAAACACAAAACAGCATCACATAGCTGCAGCAAATATTTTCCATTAAAAAGGACTGATCATTCCAGTGCTTCTGTGCATCCACAATCAGTGAAATAACCACAGACCAGCTTTAACTATTCACTTATAAAAAAACATTGCTGAGGACAAGAATTCATAAAAATGAAACAAAAATGAGGAAAATATAAAGCTGCTATGTTAGCATTTAAATACCCCTAGGTAGTTTATTCACTCCTCTTTGCAAGTCCTTCCTAGTTTCACACACCTCTGTTCTTTCACATTTCAATTTCTCTTTGATTTTCACATTTTTCTCAAGAAATAAACCAACACAATATATTAAGTTTAATCTCACAATCCTACATCGTTTGGTTACACCATTTCACTGAGCAAACTTCAGCAAATAAAGAAAAGAATCCACCAAAGTCTCTTTTAAACTCTGAAAAACATCTCAAATATTTCTGTCTTGCAAAGGTAATTAGTTATTGATGCAGCAAAAGCCCACTGCTATACAATAGTGTGAATAATTTTCATTAAATGGATGCAATATGTATTTTTACTTTCTTTGATTTAAAGGAGGTATAGCACAAAAGAGATCCAGCTTCTGGCATTATTAAATCCATAACTGTGAGTGATAATATTCTATGTGTGTAGTTGTCTAGATTGTATTGACTAAAAAAAGGAATATATTCTTTGAGAAAACAGCAGTGGATAAAATTTCAGTCAAATATATAAAAAACCAGAAACGTGAAATCTAGATACACATATTTTTAGAAGTGGAAAGAGTAATGGAGCTAAATATTTTAAACAAAAAATTGTTAAAAAACTTTTGTAACAAAAAGTTAAACATTTAATATACCACTGGGTTCTTTGGCCTCAGTTTTTCTGAATGATGCTATTTGTTTCTCCTTCTCTCACCCTTTATCTGTGAGTCTCTTTGAATGAGTCTAATTTAATCTTAAAAATCTGCTGTCATCAATATCTAAGAAAAAAGTCACTATGCCTCTAGTAATTTTCCCCACGTCTCCTCAGATAAACAGCCGTATAAAATTCAGAAGTCCATGCTGTTAAGAGAATGACATCACAGAACTGGAGATAATGGTTTCTGAACACTCAGAGAAAAAAGGACAAGTTCAAAGCTTGCAAGGAATTCCAAGCAGATAAAGTTGTCCATTGGCATTGGGCTCCGTGCAGAATTTGAGACATTTTTTTCAATAGATGCCAAACACTGAGCCACTTGTGAGGAAGTTGAAAAGATTATCGTTAAATATCAGTTAAAAAGATTAATGTCTCTCTAGATTCAAATACCTTTCATATCCTGTTTCTGCTAAGAAGCAAAACAACCCCAAAACCAAGCAACAAAGTGCCAAACTACAAGACAATATGTCTCTGTGTTTTTTGAGGATTAATAAAACATGTATACTGCTTTTCTTGTTTAAATTCAATAGTAGCAAAATCAGAGCATGTTTCTTACAAAGCACATTACAATTACTTAAATAGACAAAAAATAATTATTTTTAATTGGGTTTTTCTACTGCCTTTAGTATCTTTCTGAACGTTGAAGTAATATCCAAACCTTACTGTTAATGTTTCGAGTGTCCAAAGCATAAACAGTAGGATATTACCTTAAAAATGAAGTAATTTATAAAGTTTGATCTTCACTAAAGACCATATGCTCCTCAGTAGCTAAAAGCGATGACATTGCTTATGAAAGTGATGCAAAAGTAAGCTTACTGTTCGCTTACCCCACTTCAGACTCAGTAGAAGAAAGGAAAAACACCACATAAATACACAATAGAACAACTAGTCTGGAATGTTAACAGACCACATAATTAATCTGTTTGTGGCATATCACCTCTCACTACTCCACTCTGCAGAGATGCACAACTTTTGTAACTCTATCCATATGGGTTTTTTTGTTTAGCAAAATTATTCAAGAACACCTATAAGTGATCTGATCGCAAACCTTTTCATTGACTATTGGATCCTTCTTATTTAAAGAGTTAAACTCAAACATTTCACAAAAAGAATAAATAAGTGAATATTTAAGAACATTGGCAATACTAAAAAAACCCATCTGTTACCTGACAAGTATTTTAGATTGTTAATGCTGTGACTATTTAATGACAACCGTTAAGTCAGCTTTTTCCCAGAAGGGAACATATCCCTTCTACAAAACTTTTTGATAGAACATCAAATCTTTCAAACATCATAAAATTGATGGGTTGTTTTTTTCTATACCTCTATCAATAATTTTTTAGAGGAAATACAGAAATCAGATGGATGTCCAAGCTTCTCATTGCTTCTCAAAAAAGTGTAGTTCTCATTTCTACTGAAAACATATTCTCCAGAAAAATTAAATTTAACCAAGTATCTTTCTACAATGGGAAAAATTTATATTGAATAATTTTACCTTCAGAGTTATGCGTAGTTTTCTTGTGTTTTCGACATAAAATCCTATAAACAAAGTAGTTGAAAACTGTCAAGTCAGTCACGATTCACAGATTATTTACTCATCTTTTAAATTTAAATGCCAGTACATTTTTGTCCCACTTGTAAGACTCACTGATATACAAATCTTGCAGTGAAAATATGCTTTTCTAGCACACCACTATTTTGAATGTCACAATCATAATTAGAATATTTTTGTAATAGTTTTGTTTAGATTCCAAAGTGGGGCTTTTTTTGTTTTGCTTTTTTTTCTTTAAGAAACAAAGAATGTGAAATATAAATTAAAAAATAAGCATAGCAAATAAATAGTAGTTACATGTAAATGCCTTGTGAGGGTTTCTCTCTTATTTGAGCTTTATCATGCAAAGCACAGTAGTAGTGATATGTCTTGTGACATGTTTTCACATCACAGCCAATGGTCGCTCCAGGACAATGACATAAAGAGCACATCTGTAAAGAGAAAGAAATACACAGTTATGACTCCTGGTAATAAAATCAACATTGCTAGGCACTTGGTATTACACTTCTAGCTCTCAGGTGTTTTTCATAATTTAAAACCAAGAAGAAATTGGTTGCAATTATGCAGCAGTACAACCACCACCATAAGTTGATTATCCATTCAATGAACAAAATAAATGATTTACTTTTCTGGAGTGGCCTGAGGAAAGCAACACAGCTATTCTCCTCTAAATCCCACTCCCAAGGACAATCTACTTGTACCAACCATTTTAGAAAAATTAATCTTTATTAAAATCATAAATAAGTATTTACTCAATTCTGAATTATATTATTAATTTGGAAAAAAAGAAGACACCCATTTTATGGTGAATCTTGCAGTCCAAAACACCGGTGACTTGCAAATTTACCTTATCCTCAGTAGCAAACTTACCTGGTTTTTTTGCTACAAAAGTCTTTAGAGCATTTCCAAAACAGTGAATTTAGTGAAATATTTGTTAAATACAAGGAATTTATTTCAATTATGCTATAGGAAGTTATAGAATACTATCACAATATTATTTTCACTTTCATAACATTGCCCCAAAATCTCAGTTTCCCATTAAACTCCTTTCCAAGACAACCATAGCTTTTTGCTTGTATCCTGCCCTCAAAAGTTTACAATTCATCCAAATCCGTAAGTGTTTCATGTAGAACACTCCCTACGTATGTATTTGTGGAATACACTTTGTATCCACCACAGTAGCTTCAGTCAAGACCTTGTTAGTCTCAAATACACCAAATAAATACATCAAGATTTGCCATTCCAGTTTTTGACAAATTTAGCTGAACAGTAAAAATGTCAAAGCCTTGGATCATCTCCATTTACTCCTCTGCACGCTCTGAAATGGTATAGTTATATCCTGTTCCCTAGTTGTTATCTAACTTGTATGGGTATTTTAACTCTTACATGTGTTACACTTATGATTTTATATATATATATGTTAAAGGTATATATATTTAATGGCTGATCAAATCTCTTTTAAGAAAGCCAAAGTTACAATTAATCAATTAAAAATTGTTTTTTGTCAGTACTTCAGTATTTTGAAGGCCAGAAATGACTTAAAAAACCCTTTCTTTTTATGAACACCATGATGAACTCGTATGAACAAAATATCATGGGAATTTTTGTATTGATTTACTGGTCTATGTTTCCTGACAGTTATAAAATATTTATGCCATTGGTACAAGTCCTGTTGTCCAAATGGTCACTGTCAACAATAAATTCCCAAGTAATGTTAGGTATAAGGGAAGTTTGACAAGCTGCAAAATAGGTAAGCTTTAAAAAAAAAAAAAAAACAAAAAAACCCAACAAAACCTAAACTTTCCTGTGCACAGCTACCAGAAAGTAATTGCATTGGTGCCTTGTACTCCCAGGTATTTAGACTTCCTAAGTTTTTCTAACCGGCCTTCTCACCTGCTGAAGGAGATCAGACACAGTCCATGCTATCAATACAATTACTCTACCCAGTGCACAGCACTGAGCTATTTTTGCTCAGTGTGTTCCTACAGAAAGCAGACCTTACAGGGGGTACAAGGGTTTAGTATAAACATTTAGCTTTAAGCTACACAAGCAAATGGAGAAAAACAGATTCTTCCAGAAAGTGGTGTGGAGCTGCAGTTTTCTCACAGTTTCAGAAATAAGGCACTTAAGATTTAACATTGTTTTGTAAACCCTCTCATATAGGACACATCTCTGGACTGTGAATCCATCAGGTTAACCAGATGTTTTTTATTTTTTTGCGAAAAGCTGAACAAAGAACCCGATATGTACAGCTAGCAAGCTCCTGGAACATATCCAGCTGTTGCATCAGTGAAGGAACATAAAGAGAATCAGAAAGCCTGGAACCACCAATGACATAAAAAGAAATAACCTTTAAAAAACATGTTCAAGACCCCAGGAATCAAAAAGTTTCGTTATGATCTATGGCTCCATCTACTACCACATTCTTTGGAAACTCTTGGTCAGAACATGAATGAGTTGTGAATAATTATTCTGTTATGCTTCAGCTAATTACAGCAAACAAAGTTCCCTGCATCGAAAAAGATTTAAATGAAACACCGGATTAAATGTTAGACTATTATTATATAGTATTTCAATAACTCATAAATACTTAAACAAGTGCTTTAAATAACTACACTAGAAATGTTTTATGTGAAGCAAATAGGCCATTTTTTACAAATATTTCCAAAAAGCCTCTCTCACTTCCCCAAGTTGAAAACAATGGTTCTAAATTAAAAAAATAAATAAATTAAAAACAACAGATTTGCTTCTTGGGAATTAAAGTCATTGCTGCCTAAATTCTCTTGAATTTGGCAAAGCTGTAATCACTGTAAGACATCTATTACAGAATTCTCAATTAAATCAGTATAAAAAGGAGCAATAAAAGTACCTGTGCTACTTAAAATCAGATTTTGGCAGCAAAAACAGACACTGGTAAAGGCACAATAACACCCTCGCCAAGTCCGTGTAACAAGGGTGTCTTTCTGAAATCTAACAGTAAATATTCAATAGAAACTACTGGATTAGAAACATAAGTTTAAAGAAATCCTACTGTTTGTATGCAGCCCATCATAAAGAAAAACCAATGTACTATTCTGTAAATGCATTTCTCAAATTTTATTGAAAAATAAGCATATTTACTACAGCCATCTAAGTTTGACAATGAGGAAAGAAATTACTAATAATATTGTATCTATTTTTAATAATTACATTATTAATAAGCTACAATTCTTAAAACAACGTGTTTACATGAGAGGATAATGAGGCTGAAATAAAGACACTCCAAGGGTTGGTTAGCTGACAGTTAGATTTCATTTTGATATAAGTAAAATCAAATTTACTGAGCTTTTATCTTAATAATATCTAAGGCAAATTTTACTTGAACATCTACAAGTTGCCCATTACCTTAAGACCTCAGACAAATGTAGCACTTCAAAAAGACCAAAGCTTTCACATAATACAATTTCATTATAGAAGGTAAGAAAATACCATATTCCATTTTCAAAAGCCAAAAATTGAGACCTACCAGTTTAGTGCCTCTCTTTATTTCTTTTTGAATATCTTCAATAGAGAATCCACCGAGGCTCTCATTATCAGTGTGTGAAGATACCAGTGCAGATGAAAAGAGCTAAAATTATAAAAAAACAAAACTTAAAAGTTTAAAGGGCAAAAGCAATGCAGAAGATATATACCTACAAAAACCTCAAAATGTCAAATTACAGTGATAATAATTCATGCCAATGCCAAAGTTAGTTGAATTTTTCAGTCTTTTACTAGCACTCTACATTCCTTCTTTCCTTGGGATTACTTACCATACATTTGTGATGTGCTGCCACCTTCTGGTTTTCTGACATCAATAATTGTCCACATTCATTATCTTTATTAGATCTACAAAACCCACACTTCCTTTGTCTTGAAGAGACTTTTTTCTGTCCAACTGAGCTTGTCATGATTTTAAATGACCTTAGAATGCCACTTCAATCCTCTCAATGCTACAGAGAAAAAGGTGCAATCAGCATGTTAAAATCAACAAAAGGCAATTTAACATACAGTTTCATATACTATTGATTGCTTGAAACGATCTGTCCCTCTTTACCTTTTTCTTAATGTTACTTCCCTCTTAATCCTTCTCTGTCAGTTATTTCAAAATATTAAAATAAACATGCACCCAGAGGCAGTATATTGACAACTTTCAATGAAATTACATCAGCAAGCAGCATTGGTTCTTCAGGCAGAAAACTTTGAACACTTATATAAAACTTTGGATAACAGAAAAACTACAAGGAGAAATAAGTGGAAAATACAAGTACAGTACAATATGGGGAAAGTTACTGCACTTTTTCCACCCCATTCTTATTTATTACAGCAGAGACATTCGCAGGAAATGCATTACCTGTGCATACAATAAAATTAATTACACCGAAATTCTTCAAAAACAGAAGCCAAGAGTGCAGCACAGAATACTCAACAGATTTGAGTATAAAAGCTCACAGAGTATCATGGCAGATGAGTAACTACCCTTAGAGCAGGGTACAGATGAGAAGATAAAGCGTTACCATTTTAGGTATTTCACAGATACACTGTGGATGGTAAAACTGCATTAGAAACAAAATTTCAAAAGGATCTGCAATGGAAACCATGTCAAAAGCCACAGCTAATTTAGCGGCCTCATACTAGCTTTCAGTAAGTGCATGAGAGTTGCTATTCTCATCTATGAAAAGTAAACTCAAACTCAGCATGAATCACAAACTTTCCATGTGTTACCAGCAACACATTTTATAATAGAACATTAAGGTCCCAGCACCCTAATGGTACTGCACGTTCAAAGGTTAAAATAGCCAAGGGTACACGCTTCTTGGCTCAGTATTAAGTATTTGCTTCTAGAAGAATAGATATGCAATATGGTATTTTCTCTCAAGAAAGAAAATATCATCTTATTCTCTTCAACAGGCTTGCCTACAGATTTTACTCTGAAGATTTGTGCTTTACTGTCAGAACTGGCCACAATCACAATAAAAGCATCCTCCCTTGTCAGTATTAGATTCATCTAAATAAGAAAAACTACTACATATTTTAATATTTCTATTGGAAAAAAATACCAAATCCAGCCTTAAGAATAGCAGAGTTGCAATGCATCTGGACTGCACTACACTGGCCATCTGCACAAAACTGCACGGCTGTTTCTGAAAATTTGAATAGGCAAACCTGCCTGCTTTGTCACACTCATACCACTCACTATTTTTCTAACCGAAAACAGAAGAATGCTGTTAAGTTTCTGTACTACTGCTTGAAGACAAGCCTGTTAGAGCGTCACTCTTCTGTTTGTACAGATTTTCACAGACGTAGTTTTAACCCTTTGTCTTGCAACATTTACTGCAGAACTCCTGCATAAAAAGGTGTCTGTCCTGCATCTACTGTCTCTACTTTACCAACAGCTTCATTGGCTTTTCTTCCAGAATTGAAAAGCCGTTTACCAGCTGGTGACGCATACTCATAAGAAGAATGCATAGATTTCAGATATTGCTGATTTCCACAAAAAAATGTGCCAATCTGGATAAACTAGTCACACCCTTTTGCAGTGGCAATAGAGAGTCCTTAAATGTTAAACACAAAAGAATTACCATACTGTATTCTCCTAAAGAGAATACAAAACAAAACCATTCTGTAATCCTTTCTGAGTAGAAAGGAGGAATGGTAGCTGGAGGCAAGATACACAGATTTTTTTCAAAGTATTATTTTTAATATAATTGTTTTAAACTAAAAATAAGAAATTAAATATTTGGACAAAACACAAAATGGGCAATATCACCACAAGTATTTCTTGCTTTTAAGATCCATTCAATAGCTCAACACAAATCAATCAGTGATGAGTTAGAAATGTAATAAGAAAATAATTATACTGCAAGAAATTCTGCTTTAGTATAAATAATTTGATATACACATAGATGCTTACTTGGGTCTATTGGTTTTGCTTTATTTTATATTCAAACTATATTATTAAGATATTGACAGCAATGATAGTTCATAGACAGAAGTGCAGGAATTTCCCTGAACACATGCTAGGTTCTACTGCCTTACAGGAATAAGAATCACTACTATAAGAGTGGCTATCTTTCAATTTAGCAAGCAAATTCATATTTTAGCAAGTGCAAATAATTTATTTGAGATATATAAATTAAGTGGCTATCATAACCCTTAATTTATAAGGATAGTAACTTTCCAAGAAACAAGATTCTTCATAATCTCACAGCTTAATGCATCCAGCACTTTAACAGACATGCGAAGGCACATCACTAGAGCTGTACTAGAGCCTGACATAACCTAACTTCTTGAAGTACTTCTGTGTAATGAGATTCTTTAAGTCTGCAATGCAGTTAAAAATGAATATTTACTCGATTATGCATGGCTGACGATGTCATAACAAGAACAACAAAAGAAAAGGCAAAGACTATGTTTTGGAATACTTACTCAATTATAAATAATTTAACATTGGAAAAATTATTCAAAACAGACAAAAAAGCATTTGGGTAAGCCAGAAAGGAAACTTGCATTCTTTTCACCATCAGATTAAATTACTCTGAAAGCATTTTAGAAGGATATCTAAGGATTTCTTTCCAATACAGCATTCTTTTGTATTTACTGTATCACTACGCATTAGCACTTTTTATACATTTTTAAAAAGGCCAGAAAAAAACACCCAGGGAAATATTTCAGAAGCATTTAATCTGCCGACTTCTCCCTAAATTATGTTTGCTTTCTCATAAATGCGAGAAAACATCACCTTGTGCCAAAATGCACTTCATATGCTGTGAATTTAAAAACACACAATTTCTGAAAAACGTGAACAAAGTTAGGCAGCCTCACCACTGATTCAGAAATCTGAAGGAAGACACTCTAAATTCTGTTTTCACCTTTCAAGTTAAATTACCCAAAATCAATTAATCCAGTTTGCTAAGTATCAAGTTACATTTTACTAGAACAAGAAAAATAATGCAACCTAAAACAGCTCAATATTTCTGTTTTCCATGCTTAAAAAAGCTAACAAATTAGTACGACATTAAACAATGTTTAAATATACTGTTGGGTCAATGTTGCTTGTCAGCTTTGTCAGAGAAAGTCTTACAAAATGGATCACAGAAAGCGACGTACTATGGAACCACCAACTGGGAGATTCAGCACCCTATCTAAATGAAACACACGTACTACAAAACACAGACTCTTACATACAAATACATTTTAGGCAGGCTTTGTCTTACATCTACCCTAAAATTACAGAAGTATAAACTCATCCAGTGATTCTTTGCTCAAATATTTTAGTCTATTTGCATTCTTGTTTCTTAATGTTCACTAAGGTATTCAACATGGAGCTTCCCCTAACAGCACCTTTATTTTATCATATTTTACAAACTCATGTGGATTGCACACTGCTTTACCGAGATCTAGATGACAAATTTTTAAACATAAAGACTCAGTGACTCTGGCAAAGGTCCCTCTCAATGTGTGAGACGTTCAGCACCAAAGAATGGAAAGTAATCTGGACTGTAATTTGTATTTGTTGCCCAAAAACATTTCATGAGCTACTGCCTGTTATAGGAATTAAATCTCCACTTGTATTTCCAACAAAGGTACTTTCTCAGGTAAATTTTGTGTTGCTGTATTGCCTGCATGATTACAAAATTATAAGTTTTAAAAATATCATTTACAATTGTCTGGGAAGAAAATTCTTGACACACTAGGAAGATCTACAAAATCTCATTAAAATCTGCAAAATTTCATTAAACATGCTTAAGTGGTTTGGGCTCTTGGGAAAAGCTACAGAAAACATCAGTGTTGATTTTTTTCAAGATGCTCACTAGACAGCAGATTCCTGGTTCAATAAATTTTCAAGCACTTTCTAATCTGCAGGGTCAATCTCTCCCATTAGTGGGGGCATTATTTTGGAGAAAGGAATGGGGGTGAAGCTGAAAAGGGAGGAATCCCATAGGTGACTGTAGTTGAGAACCCAAAGTCAGGAGTCCCATGGAAATCTTTATCCAAGCTTTACGTTCACAGAGCATCCTAAAGCAGTTATAAAAAACAGGATAGGAACTTATCCATGCAACTTCTTTAAAAAAAAAAAAAAAGAAACCAAAGGGGGGCAAAGGCAGGGAGAGGAGGCCCAATCCTGTAAAGTCTAAACAATAAGAACAGAGCAGGTAACTAAAAACTGCACCACAAAAAGCCTGCGGTAAGGGAGATCTGGCTGAGAGCACAGACTGATCTTCAGTAAAGTTTACATCCTCCTCGCATGGGGAGCGGGCGATCAGCCGATAACATCAACTCCGCGAGGGGATCGGTGAGGAGCGGCCCGGCACCCTCTGAGAGGGGCTGCCGTGAGGCCCCCCCACAGACACCGGCCAGGCCTGACCTCTCCCCATGGAGGAACGGCTCGGGAGACTTGGTG
>VZRI01014143.1:379587-410931 GCA_013397515.1 Upupa epops | reverse complement strand
GGGTCCGGGTGAGGACGATCCACCCCCGCCCCGTTCCTCGCCCAATTTTGTAGGAAACGGGACTCGGAGACAAGGGGGGGCGGATCCTACAGGGAAGGAGGGCGCAGGCCGAGGCGGGCGGAGCGAACGGTTGCCGTCGGCGCGGGGAAGGGGGGGGTGGGCAGGGGCACCGGCGATCATCCCCTGAGGAGGCAGCGCTGGGTGCCGAGACCCTCACGGGATCGGGTGGTTCAGCCAAGGCCCAGAGTTGGGAGTGGGCAGCAGCCGATGATGGGAGGGCCGGGAAGACAGACCTGGACTGGGGGCTGTAGGCGGGCAGACGGGGCGGNTTCGGGGCAGGGGACGCTGCGCCGCCGCCGCCGAGCGCAAGCACGTACGCACGCACGAGCGGACGAACGCACGCACGGCGCGCTCGGGCCGTGGACGGCGCGACGCTGCGGGGCGGTGCCCGATTGGCGCGCTAAGCGGCGCGGCGGGAGCACGCCGGACCTCAGCAGCCTTCTGCGCATGCGCGGCCTCGAGCGGGACCTCAAGAAGACACTGAACGCGGGTGGAGAGTTGCGCACGCGCAGTACGCTCGCGCAACCGTTGGAGGCGGACGCGCGCCACGGGCTCTGCGCACGCGCAGAGCGCCTCCTGGCAACTGGGTGGGCGGGGGAAGTGCGCGTGGGGCTGAAGGGGCTCCGTTCTCACAGTTAAAGGACGTCCAGGCGAGCCCCTGCAGTGAGCAGTGTCATCTCCAACCTCAGGAGGTTGCTCAGAACCCCGGCCTTCCTGGCCTGGAACGGTTTCAGAGATGGGACATCTGTTACCTCACTAGATAGCCTGGGCTGGTGTTTCACCACGTCGTTGTAAAAATACTCCTTCTTTGTATTAAGATTATATCCTCTCCCCTCTTAGTTTAAAACTTTCACCTCTTACAGAATCATTAAGGTTGGGAAAGGTTGTAAAATTCCAGCCTTTAGCCCACTGACACTGAGCTGTGTTACTTGGATACTGGTTTCTCTAGTTGGGTTCATGTCTGCAACGATCTTGCTCCCAAATCTTGGGAACGATGGACTAAAACGGTTTTGTGGGTTCATTTATGCATCCAGTCTGAGGAACAATCAAAATTTATTTTTTTACTAGCCACTGCAGCAAAATAATTCAAAATGGTGACAGAATACAAGTTGACACTTTGAAGTGATAGAAGATGAAAAAAATAACAATATTTAAAAGTGATCTGAGCTGTAAGCTCACTCAGCGCTTAGAAAATACATAGACTGCACACACACAGACACAGGGATGTGCTTCAACAACATGCTTCTGCATAGGGAAGCAGCAGTCATGACAGGAGTAACTGCTCTCCATTGAGGAAAACATTGTGGATGGTTATATCAGCAAAACACGTGTGGCTAAAACACCTTAAAGAGTTCTGGTTTGAAAAAAAAAACACCTCCAATTGCTGTAGTAACTAAATATAAAAACACAAGGCACAAATCAAAGTCTACGAAACTCTATTTTTCTGAAATGTAAGCAGCAAAAATTATACTTATTTTTTTCTCCTACAATGTTCTAATCATGCTGAGTGTTTTGACTGTGCATTACATTACAGCGAGAAACTCAAATGCTGATACACATTTAAATATTTGAGGTGTTGCCATTTTAACTCGTAATACATAGATGATTTACACGCCTATCCCTAAAGAATTTGCTCTGCCATCCTGTTACTTTATTCTTCCAATTTTGCATTTTTTAAATAAAAATTGGTCTCTTCATTCAGTTCCAGAAAACACTGTGTTTTAAGGAAAGCCTCTTCTTTCTCTTTGGAATTTTTTACTTCTCAGAGAAATTTTACTGAATATCAGCTATCAGGAAAAGAAAATAAAAAGCAAAAAGCTGCAAAGACCATTGCTTTGGGTTTTGCTTGACAAAACTTTTCCAGTGATTTACTGGAAATAATTACTTTTCTTTCCCTATGGCAATATTTTTGTCCTCCTTTGGCACAAGGAGCTTTGGAGGATAACAAAAATATACAAAAGGGTAAAGATAAGTGTGGCCATTGTGGAAATACACATGCACAGCATGTTGCTGTATAGCCCTGGCACTTGCAGAGCTCAGTAGAAAAAGCTTTCTGTGGAGGACCCTATTGATTTCAGACGCTAGTAAATGCTGAGAGCCAAAGGTGTGGAGTGTGGGGTGGAGGCAACATTTTAATGCCCTATCAGGTATTGATGTTTAGTCTTGTTTATTTCTCATTTTCCAAGCAAAAACTTAGCATAGCAGGTTGCTGTATTATATCCAGCCTTTAAAAGCACCCCAAGGATGCTGTACCTCATACAAATACTGAATCCTTACACACTTAATTTCACTGAGAAGGCAGAAGAATTAGTCAGTGTTAGAAACAGCATATCCAGCAGACTTCATGTTTTATTGTCATGATATTTTACAGCTAGACATCCCATGAATGGTCACATGCAGCAGTATCACAGTTTTTAATTCCTAATGCCAGTTTATCACTGGCACATTGATTGCAGTGGGCAAACAAGACAAGGAGATTCTAACTTAATGCTAAACCTTTTTGACCATGTTGGCAAGGAGCGCAGCAGGCAGTATGCACTACAGGAGCATACAGAACTTCTCATTGCGTTGTGTTTAGAAAGCTTATCACCCACAAACTACATTATTTACTTTCTCCCATTTCAGGAGATCAAGAAATGTCATAATCAAGACTCTGAAAAGACTAAAATTACAAAACAGAGCTTGTCATTTGTTCACATACAGCATTAATCCAGTTGCTTTATAGACTTCAGACTTATATAGTAACCATTCATCTCTCATCAAAGACATGATTGGTTTTTTCGATTCTCTATAGCCCAGCTGTAGTGGGGTACATTTTACAGTCACTTCAGTGTGTGCAGCTAAATTTTTAGTTAAAATGATGGGAAATAAAACCTCGTTTATTTGCCATGAAGCAGTGCCTAATTAAAACAAAATGCAAACATTAAAAAAGGTCTGCAAGAATAAAGGGATCTATGTAAGAAAAATAATTTTAGAAACATGTTGGATTCTCTAAAACAAAAAATCGCTTTAGCCACCATGTTTTTGGTACATGATTTTTAAGTACAGTACATGCAAGTACAGTCAGTCTAATATTCCCCTTCCTGCAGCTTGGTTTTAGGTACAAGATGTGAGAGATGAAACAAGGTGAGATGCACACCATCTACTCAAGTGCTGGCAGCTTCCAAGATCACAGACAAGCAGCTCAACCAAACCCTGATCACCTGTTCAAACAAGTATTCGGACAGTGCTTTAAACCGTATGAACAAATGCAATGTGTTTACAGGATACGATATCAATACAAGCACTGACAACTTTGATTTAAGGAGATCAACAAAAAAGTGATTTCAAGGGTTCAAAGGCAAGAAATCCAGATAAAACAAGAAACCTGATAATGAATGAGAAATGTTCTAGGGAAAGAGACTAATGAATTGATTAACCATCCTGCAGATACCCAATGTTTGCTTATCAGGAGAAAAGAAAAAAGTTCTCATAATTTTGTTAATGGCCATTCGAATGTCACTTAAAATGATAGTGCATAATGTTGACTGTGCTTCCTTGTTGGTGGTTAGATATGGTTATCAAAGTCCTCTGCCAAGGGAACTCATGTCCAACAAGCTTGGAGATCTACCCCAAAACACCACAGGCAAACAACTCTCTTCTCCACTTTTACTGTGTAGCAGTAGCTCAGTTTCAAGCTCTGGAATAATTCTCAGCCAATATGTATTAGATACTTAACTGTCTTTGCTTCCTTCTGTACAAGATTGTTAATCTTACATTCTTTCATTCTCAAAGCATCTACAAAAGGTCCAGGCTTTAAAACTGAAGTGAAACAAAACAAGTCTCCCTAATCTTCTTCTAAAGAACAGACATTGCTGAAGAAAAAAAGATGACTAAAACCTTAATTATTTTACTATTGATTACTACCTTACACATAAAGATAGGTGTAAGGTACAGTGTTCACAATCCTGAACTAGCTCTTTCATCTTCCATGATTACAAATCACAGAGGTTCCTTACTCAGTTAATTCATATGAGTTAAAAGCACACTGTTTTAGACAGTGCTCCAGTACAGACAGCATTTGCTCCATAACATTATACTGTGTGTACTGTGGTCAGTAGATAAGGACACTCTTGAGTGTTCAGTAACCTGATGCATGCCCTTTGTGTGTCACCTTTATATTGTTCTAACATTATTCTGTGACAAAACTCTGTTAAATGCTCCTGTTAACACCTGAACAGGTGCTTTTCCCTGACCAGGTTTGTCTTTCTGTTGCAACCAATAAAAGGCTATGTATCTTGAGATTTTGCTTGATATGTGTTGTACCCATAGCTGTAATCTCATGCTAGAAATCACTTCTCCTCAAGAAGACTGTCTCTTCATCTCACTGGCAAAGGGTTATGTGCATTTCTGTCTGCGGGCTTATACAGCAGCTAGCGTAATGGCATCCTGATATTTTTGAGGGCATTTAGCTGCTATGTTACACAAGTTGTTAAGATACAACATGGACAGAAATCTACATCTCAGTCACTAGATTCCCTATCTCTTTTATGATGAATTGAGGTTTTAAGGATTATACAAAAAACAAAGTAAATCTTTTAAAAGGAGATTAGCATTGCAAATCAGTTATATTACAATTACAAAGATAAAATGCCAACAAGTGAAAGTTTTACACCTTTTACAAGGTGTGAACTAATAAATCATTGTTCATATTCTTCTTGAAGAGAACTGCATTAAACATTAATGCTCTATGTATGGCTTAACCAGGCGGGCTTCACTGCTAACACCAAAACCACAGGATTTTGTATTTTACTTCCAAAAGTAATAGAACAATTTCAAACAAATCTGAAGAAGATTAATACAAATCATACTTCTTTTGATATATGATGTAGTTAATTCAGACTGCACTCTTGTCTTAAATACACAACAGATGTTTGTGGTTTCAATCAGGAACTGGAACATGCAAACTGTTGGGGCTATGGAGGTAAGATATGTTTAAAGATCAGTGAAGGATATGCATTCTATTTTTTTCCTGCTAAAAACATACTACCAGACAAATAGCTAATGCTACTGTCATTTAAATATCCATCTTAATGTTTGTCGATTAAACCAGTTAAAAACACTGGATGGTTTTTGGAGCTTTTGTCAGAGCAATTGTTTCAAGCCATCTGTGGCTTACAGAAACATGTTTTCCTCATTTGTATTCAAAATATTGTTAAAACGTCCTTAAAAATAAACAAAGAAGTCTCAAATTGTAGACTTCAGTTTTCCATCTAGAAAAGGATTTCACAGCAATGGATTTAATTTTTGAAGTGCTAGAGCTATGCAGATTATGTTCTTTACAGTCAGATAATAAAGAAGTCTTAGACCAGCAGTTCCTTAGCTTTCTGGATGAACAAACTATTCATCTCTTGGTGTGTTAGAAATACCTGTCAAATGTAGCTCTAACACTGGCTTTTGAATACTGGCAATGGCTTTGAAGACTGTCCTCAGGGATAGCTGCAGCAGGCAAGTCAAATTGCTAAAGTTGTGTATAACAGGTGTGTTAGAATGACAGTCAGAGTTAAGACATTCAGAGAACAGTCCACAGCTTTTACTGGAGCTCCCTGAAAAGAGATAGATACTCTGCATATTCTATTTCATACTTGAGTCACATATGTGTAGTTTACCACATAGTCTGTGTAGTCTTTGCCACAAAGAATTCAATCCTTCGGTGTCCCAGGGGAGATACAGTTGTGCGATCACCTATTTTTATTAACTGGGACAGTAGTGGTGTCTTTAGTTTCTTATCCAGATCTGCAACCTTACCTGATTTATCAATACTGTTGCCTGAGCCAAGGCTGGCATAAAATTGTGGTTAAGGAGAAAGAACACTCTTTCATCTGCAGCAGTCCTGGCTGGGATTGACACAGCTCTGGGAAGGTGTTTTTCAGCTATTTACTAAAGTACAGTAGGATAATTTTGGTTTATGCTCTGGGACAGTCTGCTGGTTGGACATGCACCTGGCCACACACAGTAACTTTCTGAGCACCCCATAAGAAAGATGAGATGCATGATTACTCAGAAAATATCAGTGGACAGCACACTGCTATCTCTCACACAACAATGGGATATCACTGACTTGGTGCCAGATTTTTTTCCCAGGCACTGCTGGCTTCAAGCGTTGCAGATATAAGGCACCCTGTGCATCTCTGAATTACACTCCAGACAACGTTGTGTTATGCTTTAAATCTGAGCTGAAACTGTAAGTTTCATCTGTGTGTTTTCTGCAGAAAAGTTTGGGTTTGAAAAGTTTGAAAAATTTCTTCCCCCCCTCCCCGCTTCCTCCTCTTCTCCCCTGCCTCCAGTGACTTCTGCCTCCTTCTTCCTCTCCATCTTGGTGTCTGTTTGGAGCTATGCTGCTTTGTCACTGAGAGAAAATGCTCACCACTTCTGAAGAAAATTTATGGCAGAGGAACTGTCATGGTTTACTAATTTATCCTTGTTTGCTCAGAGAGGCTATCAGAATTTCTGAACTGGAGAGATTTATGGAGATTGAGACTGACACTTCCATGTCAGTGGAATGACACTGAGATTTCAGAGTCTGGATGACTGCTGCAATTTCAGAGAGAAGCAGGAACTGTCTACAGTGAAGATGCTCTGGGTATTTTATCTCAGTTCAGTGTAGGAGCATTGTGATGAAACTCCATACATCCGTGTCTATGTCTTGTATGTGTTTTTTTCTGATGTGTGTACTATGGGAAATGAATGAATATGTCTTGGTGCCTTTCTGCCACAATTTAAGTCAACTGTTTCAATGCCTGCAGATTCGAAAATAGCTTTGTTAAACTTTCACTTTGTATCTCACTAGNGGTGCAGTCTACACTCTAGTTACCAGCAGCATGAATTTGTTTAAAAAATGAAAAGCAGTTCTCATTGCAAATAAACTGTGAAGTATATTTGAAAACTGCTGTAACAATTGCAGATTATATTTTACAAGCTCTCTTCTAGCAGTAACTATCACACTGACAATATGACATTTGGGACGCTGGAAATATTTAAGCTTGATACGCTAACCGAAGTGCAGTAAGCTTTAATAAGACTATCATGTCATTATCCTGAGTACCATTTAACATGGATTCACTTGACAGAAGTCAGAGATGGACAGTATTTTGAAGACTCATTCTCTGCTAGTGTACACCACCACGCTTCACTGGACTGAACTATAAATACCCCAGGATTATGAAAATAAAGTGTGCTGGTCAGATTAAGTGCAGATGAGGCATTACTCTTTAAAGTAGAAAGCCTTACCTTAGACACGGTAAAAATCTACTAACTGTGATAATGCCAAATCTGGATTTATCTCAACTTCTATCTGAGCTGATTTGGTGCACAACAAAACAGCTGGGAATAAAGCCACAAACACATTTAAACAACTCATGAAAGACTAAAATATAGTTGGTATCTCTAATCCACAACATTAATAGCAAGCCAGGTGGGACACTTAAGGATCCAGACAAAGACCCACTACACACATTGTTTGAATGCTGTGTAACAGCTAGGCAGAAGAGCTGTCAACAGAACACATGCTCTACCATTGTGCTTTCTGGCAACATGTATGGTTTTCTGAACTGAAATACTGGACTTCCCAGTGAATTACATTAGCAATAATTAGCAGTGTTTGTGGATTGCCATTAAATACCTGGCCAAGAGTGCAGAGGCATGTGAGAGTAGTCCAAAGTGCTTTCCCATTTTTAGTACTTTCAAAGACTTGCCAAACAATACCATGTGTTGCCTTCATACTATTGGATCATAGAACAGAATAGAATCATAGAATCATAAGGAATCAGAAGGGACCTTGAAAGATCTAGTCCAATCCCCCTGCCACAGCAGGATCACCTAGACCAAGATGCACAGGAACATATCCAGGCAGATAAAATATANAAGTTACCAAAATAAAACCATACAGCTTCCCAATAACAGATGAAAATAGAATACAAACTTCTTGCTTCTATAACCCAGGACATTATTCCAAAGAGGTTTTAATCAAAATCAGCTACAAATTTTCAGGTTTGTCCTTCCACAACAGACACGATGGAAGAAGGTGTAACACTGGAGAACGCTCTGCATATGGACCCCCGAAGGACTGAAACCAGCAAATGGCAATTGAAAGAGTTACTGCAGGGGAAGGGAGAATTAGGTGGTGCTCACCATAGATTAGTTTTCATTTGGTTTACCTTCAAGTCAAATGTGCTTATCCATCCTCAGGATAACTGGGCTCCTAAGTTGGTAGACAGGGAAGGGGAGCAGAATATCCCTCCTGTAACCCACAAGGAAGTAGTCACCTGTTGTGCCACTTGGATCCTAACAAGTCTGTGGGTCCAAATAGGATTCATCCCAAGGTGCTTAAGGAGTTGACACAAGAGCTAGCTAGGCTGCTCTCCTTCGTTTATCACCAGTCCTGGATAACTGGGGAGGTCTCAGCTGACTGGAGGGTGCCCAATGTGCTGCCCATCCACAAGAAGCACTGAAGGAGGATCCAAGGAACTACAGGCCTGAGACCCTGACCTCAGCGACTGGCNAAGGGAAGTCTGTGGACATGGTCTACCTAGACTTCAGCAAAGCCTTCCACACGGTCTTACACAGCATCCCCCTTGAAAAGCTGGCAGCCCAGATGGGTGCACCCTCTGCTGGGTTAAAAACTGGCTGGATGACGAGGCACAGAAAATGGTTGTGAATGGGTATCCCATCCAGACGGTGCCCAGTGAGCAGTGGTGTCCCCCAGGGATCAGTGCTGGGCCCAGTTCTATTCCACATCTTTATTGATGACTAGGATGAGGGGATTGAATCTCCCCTTAGTAAATTCACAGACAACACCAAGTTGGGTGGGAGTGTTGATCTGCTGGAGGCAAGGAAGACACTGCAGAGAGATCTGACAGGCTGGGTCCATGGGCTGAGGCCAGTGGAATGAGGTTTAACAAGGCCAGGTGCAGGGTCCTCCAGTTTGGCCACAATAACCCCCAGAAGAGCTACAGACAAAGGGATGAGTGGCTGGAGAGCAGCCTGGTGGAGAGGGACCTGGGAGTACTGGTCAATAACCAGCTAAACATGAGCCAGCAGTGTGTCCAGGAGGCACAAAAGGCCAATGGCATCCTGGATTGTATCAGGAATAGTGTGGCCAGCAGGCCATAATTCTTCCCCTGTGCTGGGCACTGTTGATGTCTCACCTCAAGTTCTGTGTGCAGTTCTGGGCCCCTCGCTTCAAGAAGGGTATTGAGGTACTGGAGTAGGTCCAGAGGAGAGCAATAAGGCTAGTGAAGTAACTAGAGGGAAAATGTTAAGAAGAGAGGCTGAGGGAGCTGGGGTTGTTCAGCCTGGAGGAGACTGGGAGAGAGTGGGATCTTACCAGTCTCTATAGCTACCTGAAGGGAAGTTATAGACAGGTGGGGAACAGGCTCTTCTCCAAGCCAACTAATGACAGAATGAGAGGTCATGGCCTGAAACTGTGCCAGGGGAGGTGTTTAGGTTAGATGTTAGGAAGCATTTCCTCACAGAAAGAGTGGTTAGACACTGGAATGGACTGTCCAGGGTCTCCATCTCAGGAGGTGTCTGAAAATACTGGACGTGGCACTTAGTGCCATGGTGTAGCTGATGTGGTGATGTTAGGCCATAGACTGGTCTTGATGATCTCAGAGGTCTTTTCCAGCCTCAATAATTCTGTGATTCTGTGCTTCCAAATCTTCATAGAGACAGCTGTGACTGGAGGTTTGGGAGACAGAGGAAGAGGGGGAAGGCTGGCAGCAAGGATGCCCTTGGCCACAAAATGCAATTTTCCTTTACAAAAGAAGAAATGAGTACTGAGCTCTGCCGAGCTCAGCTCTACGCAGAGCAGCCTGGAGAAGACAAGCCTCAAACACAGGACAGGACAAAGGCCAAGGAAAGTTGCTTCAGCCTCATAACTGGATGCTTCTGCTTAAAATATCCCAAACAATTCAGCAGTCTCTCCTCCTGACTCCACTTACCCAGCTTCAGATTTTATTCTAGTACAGCTGTGAAAAAAAAATAAACCAGAAGCAAACAAAAAAGATTGAACCTGTGCAGTGCAATTTAGTTTCTTGCACCCATTTCTGGTTCTCTCAATTTGCCTCTCCCCAGCTGCTTTGCCAGTCTGAACACCTACCCCCTTCCCCCTCTTCTTAAAATACAGCCTCTACTTATAGAAACGTAGCTTATCTCTTGATTTTTTTTTTAAAGCTAGCTATTGTTTAATTACTACTTTGAAGTCAATTTAGCAGAAGAAAAATCCCTAGTTTAAGGTGGCTTTTTGCACCCCCACCAAGCTATTCAGCCGGGCATTCATCCAGGATACAAAACTGGGCTGAAGCTTTAGGAGCTGAATGGATCACTCCAGTAGAGATTTAATTTCCATGAAATTCCTCCATAAAAATCCACTCACTCCTCTTAGATCTGACGAGCCAGGCAAAGACCAGTCACTACCTTTGAACTGAACCATTTTAAAATGCATCCCACCCCTCTTTGCCCCCGATCTAAACACAAATTGCTGAGGCTCAGAGCACTGTGGCAGTCTGCAAACCACCTATCGCTACACACAGTGTAAGGGGGGAAAGCAAAGCCGAGCGCTGGGCTCCTTGGTGGCCGAACCAGGATTGCGTAGTTAGATGGTTTAACCCAGATTAAACCTGGCTGCCCCCGGGAAGCGGCCCCCACAGGGAAACGGGACAGAAACCTGCGGAAAGCCTCTGCCTCTGGTAGACAGGGTCCCCCCGGCTCCGGGCACCTCGCCATGTCGCTTTGTTATCGTAAGGAGCCCCGCGAGAGCCCACGGGACCCCTCCGGACTCCCCCGGGGACCGCCCTCTGCCTCGGGCGCGGGGCACAACGCCTCCTGTTGGCCGACAGCGGGGCGATACAAGGGAGCACCGGGTACCACTCTGGGGAGGGAGAGGAAATGCTCCGGGGGCGAAGAGCAGTGCGCAGCTCCGGTGCAGCCTCGACGCCGGAGGGTTCTCGCAGGCACGGGACAAAGCCGGCAACAGCTGCGACATTTGACTTTTCTGCCGCTTTACTTTCCACCCCGGATCCCTTCTCCTTGTGTGGTTCAGAAAATGGTCACCAATGGTATCACTTCGTGGTTGGCCCAAAACAGGGTTTTAAATTGGTTTTATAGTTTTAATACCAGGTACTTTCTCAACATATAGTTTAACACTTTTAAGACCTTCCATTTTGCTCCTTACTTTCCTGAGCATTGACCCATCTTCACCTCCTCTGTGCAAACCCCATCTCCCAGCCTAGGTTCCTGGATGATGGAATTAGCTTGAAGTAACTTGCCATTTTATCTGGAGTTTGCTGACTTTTCACTTGAGCTTTGTTTTAAACCATCAGGTCTGAGACGTTTCCTTGGGCTTGCCCTGACATTACTGTAATCAGGGTTGAACATCATTTATCCACTCCTTATTCCAGCAGTTCCCTACTATCGACAGCCCCAGCCAGGTGTGGTCCTGGGCTGCCTACACTCTGGGATCACCTTTGCACTGCAGATACAATGACCCTCTGTTCCCCTGGAGCTTCTGTTGCTCCAACATCTAAGTCAGTAGCCTCCCAGCAGGCTGGATACCCTCCTGCTTCCTCCTGCAAGAAGTTTATCTTTGCACCTACCAGTTTCTGTTCCTACACTTGAATGAGTTTTGGAACCTGTTATCTTCCTTGTGAACCCCTTTTCCTGTAGGATTTTTGTAATTACTGTATTGTAGGGTTTTTTTTCACTCTTTTCCCTCTCCCTAAAGCTGATTTTTCAAACATCAGTGATTCACATTGATTGGTTTGACCAAAAAAATTCCTGTGCCCTGAAATCAGGAGAAAATAGCTCCTCCCGGTGTTTTCTCTTCATTCCTAAGGTTGTATCCTAACACATCAGGAAAAAAAAGTTAGAACAATACAATATATTTTTGAAGTGAATGCTGCTTATTTGTATTGGTTTAAAACTTCGAATACCTTTCTTTAGCAGTTCTCACATAAGACTAAGATGTGGTAGGAAACTCACACACTGATCTGGTTTTTACACAGTGTAACTAATAGTCTTAGAAATGTTACAACATGCTGAACTACACAGGAGCTTGGCCTGGTGTGATAGGAGTTTGTTGGAAGATAAACTTTAGACTATATCTTCAAAACATCAAATAGACATGTATAGTTAATGCATTAAGCAAAACTACTTTTAAAAATAAAGTATAGGATCTATGCTTCAAATGTTTACACTTATGGATGAAGGATTACAAACTCTATTTGTTGTAAAATCACTTCTTCATTTCATTGCACCAAATTCTTCAAAGGTACTTGCTTTGTTTTTAAAATTCACATAACCTATCTATCTTATTCAGAGTTCAGAATTGCTTATTATATGTCAAGATACTCCATATGGTATGAATACGAATAAACTGAAATGCAAATGTTGCAGAAAGGATGTCTTCTTCTTATAAACTTCCCACTGACATTAGAGGAGAGTCAGTGTAAACTGAAGGCAGTTTGAAGTCCTGTCTTGGTTGACTGAATCTTTTTCCACTGTAGGATTTCAATCCTCCTGATGTAGCAACTATTAGACAGTAGTGTGGTTGTTTCAGTCCCACTTCTAACAAGCAGGTACTTCCATCTTAGAGGTCAACACTCTGCTGGGGTCAGCAACTAAATTAATCTGGAAAGGAGTCTGAAGTCATACAGGCAAGGATCTTATTAATCATAAGAGATTAGCTACTTCAGATAAAGTTGCCCTAGAAAACAGACAGACACTAAAAGTGCAGGTAACAGAAATTTGCTGCCTATTCTTCATTACTCAGGGCTACTACAAGGCAGTTTGCAGGAGTGGTACAATCACTGGTTAGAAACAAAGATGCAGTTGCATAAAGAAACAAGAGAAAAGGAAGAAAAAGCAAGGCAGGAAGGAAAAAAAAAGTAAAATGTTATTTAGCCATTATAATGCTTTTGATCATTCCAACTATCCATCACAAAACTCAACTCCAAACTTCGGAAACAGGATTTCTGACCATGTTACCTATGAATACAATTAGACACCATGCACCTGTTTCATAATAGAAGTATGTTGAGGTCCAGTGCAGCAAAAGAACCAGCTAAACCCACACAACAAATTTGTAATTGATTAAACACCAAAAGGCTGAGTTTTCAAATGCACTAAGGATGCAGTAGTGTGTAACCTAAAGGAGCACTTCTAGTGTCCTCCCACCTCCTCAGATGAACTTCTCTGCATCCTTCTGTGTCCAGATTCCAGCCACTGTTTTATGTTAAGATCATCCAGTTCAGCTCACTGATCCACTAATTTTGGAGATGTGTTTGTTTTAACAACTCAGCACAATGAACCAACAGCCTCTGTACCTCCATAAGCATGAGGTGCAGGAATAAGCAGCTGCAAGAGCCACTGAAAGAGAGCACCCTCTGTACTGCTGACCCACTTTAACACTGACCGGGGCAGACAGAGAACTGGCCTAAGCACCTCAAACTGTGCCAAGCTTATATGCCACAGAGACCTCAATAGGACAGCAACCGTGGATCTCAAAACTTCGGGTATCTGACACAAAATTAGTGATTCTGCATGCGAGACAGTGTACAACATGATCTAGGTGATATTTAAGATCCCTTCCAATACTAATGATTCCTACGGCTTTGTGATTCTATGATCTACAGAAGTGTTTTGTGCCAATATACTTGCTTGCTAAATCAATAAAAAAATTAAACATTAACAGGAAGAGTTACTGAAATACTGTTCCTAGATGAGTACAAGTACTCTGTGCAGCTTACTCCCACCACAGAGTTAAGTTATATGAGCTAAAAGCAACCAACATGAGTTGTAACTGTCCACACACAGTGACAGCTCTCCAGCAGTATGCTCTGGCTCTGTAACTTCAACAATTTTTGGTCACTGTCTCTGGGACTGGCAGCCTGTCCTCTTGGGCTTGTCTTAAAAAAGGGCTTTCTTACATGAAATGTGTTATACTTATGAGCAAAACTGGTAGCTAAGGGACATGAGAGAGGAGAGAAGGAGAAATTAATCAAGTTTCCTCCTGTCACCTGATCTCAGAGGAAGTTGTTTCATGCAGGTTGGGCAGGGGAGCCCTACAAGCCAGATGGATATTTGCTTCAAGAAAGATCTGTTTAGATAAGTCAAAAGCTGGGAAGGGCCAAGAAAAGAGCAATGCCAAACAAGACTGGAAAGACCACCATCCCTGTAAGATACCAGAAGACACCAAATCTGCTACATGGCAGTATTTACATCAATGCTAGCAGGACAGACAATCCCGTCATGACGTTACAAGAACATGGTGCATCCACAGATATGGAGACTCCTCTTACAGACTAATGACAAGCTTATTGGAGAAAAGGAATGGAGATGACCTAAAAGTCTCCAATAAGCAGTAAGACTTTGTGACCTAAATAAAATTTCCACAGGACACTCTCTAAGAAAGAACCTAAAGAAAGAGAGCAGAGCATTCAGAACATTCAGGTAGATATATTTGAGTTTTTCTTAATTATCCTGTCTTCATATAGCTCCACCCTTACTATTTCATCTCACTGCTTTCCTCTCCGTATTTCCTCTTTGTCCAGTATCTCCAGATATGGGAAAAAGAGATTGCTTTTTGAAGTGACTGTTACCTTTTAAGAGTGTGCACTGCAGGAAAAGCATTTTTAAAAAAGGCAGAGAGAACATTTCAAGCAACTTCAGTTCATCCCAAACTGCATCATTTCTTGTGTTAAACAGCTTTTCGAGCAACACAGCAATAAAACATTCCAGTGACAAAGAACTCATACTTTGAGGATAGCACCCATAAAATTGAAATGAGGCCTCAGTTCCCCATGAACAAATGAGGAGCAGCCCACAGTACACAACATAGCTCTCTGCAGAAAGATGTCCAGGAGGGCAGTGACAGCCCTGTATCTGCTCATCTGGAGGATTGACTGCTCGTCTGTGTAACAGCAACAACACTTCAGCTGAAGCTGCATTAACTCCAGCGAGTGTTAAGGGACATTGCTGTTACCAGAGTCACTGCAGTAGAACAGCACTGAGCTGAACAAAACTTCATGCAAAGATGAGCACAAATACTTTGAAGCAGTAATTAACTACAGACAGAACTTGGTGGCACACTGTGAATCTTAACATCTTATTACATTGTGTTTAATCATCTGTTTTCATAAGTGCTGACTCTGTTTTCAAGCTCTAATAACCAAGACATGAGAAAAAGAGACATTTTTGCTTTTCTGGAACAGTCATCTGGAATGTGAGTTGTATATTGCAGGAAGTGACGTGATGGAAAAGACCTGAATGGACAAAAAAAGGAGACAGGAATATGCAGCGGTGACTGAACCAAACTAGTGCTGGTACCTAACAGATGAATATACTGCTTCTCTTGTCCTGAACGCAACAGGCAGAGAGCCCAAATAACATCTGAAGGAGTGGAAGAAGCCCATGAAAACGGAAGAATAACATCTTTCTATTAAAGGATGGGGATAGTAGTTAATCAAAGCATATAAATCTGTATGTCGGGTATGAAGATGGTCTAAGTATATAGTTTAGGTTGTAAGTGTTGTGTATGAAGATGGACTAAATACATGAGGGCAAGGAGGAAATTCAGTGATGAGAATGATACATGTATTAAATCATGTGGGAGCTGAGCGTGATGCAAATAGTATAGAATAAGGGGTGGAGATTGTAGTGGGTTTAGCTGGGATAGAGTTGATTCTTCCCATGACATCTCTCATGATGCTGTTTGTGGTGGTCACCCAAGGGCTGTTGGTAACACACCAGTGTTTTGGCTACTGCTGAGCAGGCCTCGCACAGCAACAAGGCTGTGGTGTCTTTATCTTTCCTAACATTCTCCCCATGTGCAGAAGGGGCCAGGACAGCTAACCCAGACTGACTAAAGGGATATTCTAGACTACAGACCACAGAGTGGCTTTGATGGGCACAACAGTCCCTCAGAAAATCTCTCCTTTGGAAACTTGGATCAGCCAAACTCCATACAAGAGCAAAATGAAATGAAATCCAGTATACTAATGTAAGTATACATGCTGGTTGACATTATTCTCCAGCATGCCTCTCCTAATTGACACTGTCACATCCCTGCTGTCAGAATAGTTCCAAACAAACCCCATACATCTCCCCAGCTTTCACCTGACATCTGTGTATATTATTTAAATAATTTTTCTTAAGGAGGATTATAGAGTATCTCACGAGTTATTCTTCCCTGCAGAGATCTGCAGAGTAATAATCTTAGGCATAGAGCTGAGATAATGGCTGGAGGCAGCAATATTTTCAAATGCCCTTGCTGGTGGATCTGGAAGAGAGTATTTGCCAATAGCACAAGACTTCTAAGCACATGGTAAAAATAAATATCTGATGTTACAATTTAAGGAAGGTAACAGCTCTGTTTCCAAGTGACTGGGTTAAAGATGGCAATGAGGTCAGCAAGCAAATGTGACCTCGGGAGTCAAGCTGTTGGGTCCCACAGGAGGAGTTTAGTTGTCATTCCTCCAGTCAGAAAGAATTAGTCAGTACTCAGACTGATGGTCAGAAAATGCAGAGCAGATCAGCAGCTTCTTCTGGAGAGAAATGTGCACGTAGACCTACTTTTCATAATACTCAGAGCAACCTCTGTATTCAAACTTCCCATCTTCTGTTCTTCCCAGTATCAGCTGCCATGCAACAGTACTACTTCTCAAGGACAAAGAACCCTGCCAGGTAGACAAGGTTTCCAAGAAATTGGCAGTTTACTTTTAAAGCATTAGAAAAAAGATGTTCTTAATTTCAGTTTCTGTATTTCATGAAGTGTGAGACTTTCTTTTACAATCACACGTGCAGTGAAACCCCAGCACACCCACAGAAGAACAATGAATCCATAGGAGGAGAAGGAAGAGGTAGCGCTGTCTGAAAATACAGAGAAAATGTCCAGGTGTTTTCATTTTCCTTCTGTTAACTCTTCCCTGATGCACAGATCCTCTCTGCACCATGAACCACGCTCAGTACACATTGGTCATTTTGCTTATTTTCTCTTGGAAAGTGCTCAGACTTGATTTCATTACTTAAAAGATTTTTCTCTTTTTTTCTTTCGAATTCCTTTCAGTTCCTACCACAAGTTATGTTAAAATTCAGATATATTTCTGTGCATGAGCTCAGCTGTTTTGTTTAACTGCAAGTGGGTTGGAGAAACAGTTTTGTTTTGGAAAGTATCTCTCATCACCATGTCACATCTGGATAGTGAAGATGTAGACTCCTGTACAGCTTCCCAGATTCTCCAGTACAATGGTAGATTCAACAATTACATATTAAGAATAATCCTCTTTTAATAAAGATGTAGCCTTCTGTGGGTGTGTCTGCATTCCTTGAGCAAAACAAACTTCTGCAGCTGTTGCCTGCACCTTGCTACATGTCAGCTAAGATTTCTATGTGTTGCCCTGATAATATCACACAAGAGGTTCCATATAAATATCAGAAGAAACTTCTTCACGGTGAGGGTAATGCAGCATTGGAACAGGCTGCCCAGGGGGGCTGTGGATCTCCTTCTCTGGAGGCGTTCAAGACCCACATGGATGTGTTTCTGTGTGACTTGGTCCAGGTGATCCTGCTGTGGCAGGGGGATTGGACTAGATGATCTTTTGAGGTCCCTTCCTATCCCTAATGATTCTATGATTCTTTGAGGATTCCATCCTCCCACAGTACAGCCTGACATGAACTTACGGCAGGACTAATGGATCAAGGGAAATCTACTGTTTCCCTTTCACAGCTGAAAGGGCATAGATAGGAGAGCAATTACAGCTCTTCACACTAGTTTAGATGTATTTTGCTTTTCATTAGACCAACGAACATAAAATACATTTATGAGATATGTAAGGAAGGATGCTAATGTTTGTAATATGAAACTTTAAACATGAAATAACAGTAAAATTTCAATTTTTTATGGTTTAAAATGGATTGTGTATGTGCCTTTTTTGCACTTGGTGCTGGTTTATCCTGTGCATATGTGTATTATGTCATGGAAATGCATGGTATGTATTACTATGTGTTTCAGCCTTGACATTTACTTAGCCAAACATAGAATCAACACCTTGATACATGAAGCACCTCTAATTTGTACTAAGCAGTGAGCAATTGTTCTGTGTTGAGCAAGGGCCAAATCTACAAATATTTTTGGGATAAGCCTTTTAGCTTCTTCCCTGGTATTAAATGGATAAGAGAAGAGTCATTCACTAACACTGAAGGTTGAAATAAGGCACCTGACTTATTTATTTGTTGATGCTAACTACTGGAGCCTGTAGTGTGCTGTCAGCCTCCTCTGTGCTTTAGGAGTATCATAGAATCATAGAATTATTAGGGATTGGAAGGGACCTCAAAAGATCATCTAGTCCAGTTCTCCTGCCACAGCAGGATCACCTGTACCAAGTCAACAGGAACACATCCAGGAGGGTCCTGAGCATCTCCACAGAAGGAGACTCCACGACCCCCCTGGGCAGCCTGTTCCAATGCTGCATTACCCTCACTGTGAAGAATTTCCTTCCAATCTGAATATGGAACCTCCTATGTTCCAGCTTGCACCCATTGCCCCTTGTCCTATCACTACATGACATTGAGAAGAGCCTGGCTCCATCCTCCTGACACCCACGTCTCACATATTTGTAGGCATGAATGAGGTCACCCCTGAGCCTCCTGTTCTCCAAGCTAAAGAGACCCAGCTCCCTCAGCCTTTCCTCATAAGGGAGCTGTTCTACTTCTTTCATCNGTATATATATATATATATATATATATATACACCCATACACATATATATGCACATATTTGTTCTGATATTAGCTTCTGGTATTTTTCAAGAGATCTTACTTTAAATTCTCCTTCAGAGTGCTGGATATTCTAGGAACATGGAAATGGCAAGTGGAATTGAGAAAAAACGTGGTCAAATGAGAGGAAATTTGGTAGCAGCCATTAAGTGCTGCTTCTTTAGATGTTAGACCTTCACTCACTAAATATCATAGCCACCAAATGCAAAGCAAATGATATTGTCATAGCATAAATGAGTGTGATCCATACATTGAACCACACAAAATACATCCAATATTAAAGGTCAGTGAATTTAATTTACTAACCTTGTGATTTGCCAGTCTGGCATTAGATGTAGCCAACATTTGAGCATTCCAGAGATTGATAGATAAATTGGTTTAATTTAATTCAGGTAAAATAGAAATATCTTCTATTTCCAACATAACAAAATATCTGGACAATAAAAGTGTAAATATCTTCTGTACATGGAATATTTCACAATTCCAATTCTCTCTAAGTGCCCTCCTTCTGCTCTTAGAAAAATCAGTAGAGAAGTATTGAGATTACTAGCTGAATTCATTGAAAGAGGAATGAGTTAAGTTGTTCCATGAAATGTATAGTAAGAAATATCTGTCTTGTTTTTCAGGGAAGATGTAGAATGCTTTGGTATATATTTCAGTACAAACCCCAATTATTTAAAAATTTAAGTGTTTCTGTAGGGAAAAGTATCCTACTCATTCTGTAAGCAAAATGTTTTCATCTTGGTGAACTCTTTTCCAAAAAGGAAAAGAAAGAAGAGCATGAATCACAGAAGCCTCTGCCTGCCTCATGGGAATTTTGCTAAAAAGGGAAGATGAGAACACAATGCAATCCACTGACAAGTGCCACAGAGCTTTTCCAAATCAGACTATTTTCAGGCTTCTCACATATAAATTTTATATTCATTGGGCAACCAAACAGAGTAATACACTTTTCATGGAACAATTTACTCTGGGAAACTGCTCATTTTCTATTTTTAAGGATCAACCTTACTCCTAAAGCACAGAGGAGACTGACACCACACCACAGGCTCCAGCACTTAGCATCCATAAATAAATCAGGTGTCTTATCTCAGACTCCAGTATCAGTGAATTACTCCTTTCTTCCAGCCCATCTCCTCCCAGGATGCTACCTGTGTTTGATCACTTCCCCAGCCTTTACAGCCCTGCACCAACACTGCTCCAGCTTCTTCCACTGCCCTCCATCCAGCAGCTGCCATTGCTTTTGCTAGGACATTGAAAACTACTTTACACTGCTTACATGTGCACGTAGGAGGGGAGGGTGACAGCCACACTTACTCTATCTCAGCATTTACTTTTCAGTGTATGGTACTGTCAACCCACAAATTCCAGCAATGAGTTGCTGGGCTGCAGCTCCTCTTAAAGAGATGTCTTGTCTTGGAAACATATCTAAACACTCAAAACAATTCTGGGAGCATGCTGTGGAATTGTTAAAGAGATACACAATGCAATAACAAAATGTATTTAGTGATTTCAGTTGAGTAATGAAATGCACATATTTAACAAATATGCTTATTTCTTTCTTGAAAAAAATTTAAAGGTGAGCAATCAAATTTCCTGTCAGAAATTCAGTTTTCATTAGGCTAAAGGTCCTTAAGAACCAGGATTTAACTGAAAGAGTAGATAATGATTTGTTGGTGTTTTTCAACAAAATTACAAAGGAAAGCCTTTTAATAAAGAGACTAGAAAATTTATTTGAATAATTCTAACTCTAGCAAGGTATTAAAATAATGTTTGCTGATAGTTTTTTGAATGCTAAGAGATATTTCGGTAACATTATGAATAGATATTAATATTTGACTATTCTAAGAATGTGTTTAATGGTATCTTCTCTCTTGAACTGCAGTCTAAACTGTATTTTAATAAAGCAGGCAACTTTGCTACAGAAAATATGCTCCATGCTTTAACCAACTTTAGGTTCCTTTAACTGCCTTTTTATACAGAATTTTAGGCTAGGAGGAACAAAAGGATGCACTTTTCACGACCCTGGAACCCTGTGACCACTGGGAAATCAAAAGGGTGGTGACACGAAGGAAAACTATTGTCCACAAAAATAAGCTCTTCAAGGGGCACCAGGAATGCACAATAAAATCCCAGTTTCCTTTGTGTTGCTGTTTATGCCTATAGCTTGCATCATCCAAGGCTCAAGAAAAGATCTAAAGTAAAAAGGAATCCTGATTTCTAAGAAAATTCCATATTTTTCTAAAACCCCTCAAATCTCTATGTGAAATAGACTCTTTTTAAGAATTCATCATCTCTTTACAAATTAAATATGTAACTCTGAGGTAATGAAAATCCCTCAGCCTGCTCTGTGGGAATCAAGAGAGGTGGATTTAAAAAGTGATTCTAGCAAATAGGCACAGATGGGAAAATAACCTGATTTGTCAGGACTGGAGGATTTAGTGAACTTGTTGCCTTCTAACTCTGTTGTTACTAGAACATTGCAGCATGTAAAAGCTTAATTAGAGAATCAGCTCTACTTTGACCTGAAAACATTTCAAGTAAAAAGACAAAAAAAAATAAAGAAGGTTGGTCCTAAATTCTTAATTAAGCAAAGCTGCTATTGAAGCTAGTGGCCTTTTTTCCACTGAAGACATAAAAAATAGCAAATAAAAGAGAAATAAAATTATGTATGAGCATAATAGCATAGTCTCTAATAACTTATAGTGTTACATATAGTTATAAAAACTTTCTAAAGTTATCTTTTTCAAATACTTTTTTTTCTAATTCAACTTGAAATCACTGAAATGAAAAAAATTCCATTGACTTTAATAAGCTTTGTATCAGGGAACTGCCTGATAATTTATGCAAACCTTTGTAATTAAATTTTCTTCCAATAAAAAAAAGTGTGGTAACTTCATCATGTACCTCTGCATATTTTCATTAATAAAGTTACCACACTTTATTTTTTTTGTGTATAAATGTTACTTGGAGATCTTCAGAGCAAAGTTAAATGCTGGGTTACTGGAGCAAATTTAGGCAACAAAAATGATCAGATACTGCATTTAAACAAAAGTGAAATCAACTGATTTGGCTCATTTCTTCTTTCAAGGAAAGTAAGCAAAAGTGCATTTAAAATTTAAAAAAAAACCCAGTTTAAAAGGCTGTAGCTTTAATGTTCTGTATTTATATCAGGAAAGTTTCTGTATTTATATCAGGAAAGTGGAGAAGTATTCTTTTTTTAAAAGTTAGTTTTTAATTCAATAATTTAACAGTTAAACTATTGAATTAAAACCTAACTTTTTCAAAATTATTTGTGGAGATCTAAGGGTACCAATACATTTTGTGTTGCAACTATTGGTCACCTCTGCAGAAATCTGCAAAAATAATCACTTTTGAAAAAGACAAACTGCCATGAAAGCAGTAATTTGTAACTTGCTAATTCATGTGATCTTTTTAACGGTTATTCTTGGGTTTAGATTTTATACACAATTCTTCTAAAACTGATTATGCAAAACCTGGAAGAAGCAGCACAACAAAAGCGGGCAGCCTAATAGGCATGCGAAAAACTTTGTAAAAAGCCCAAACCTACAAGTGACCTCTTGAGCCCTGAGGCACCTCATGCAGCCTCTGCAGCATTCTGAAGACTGTACTTACTCCTAGTTATCTTTTCAAACAGTTTGTGAAGGAATTGCATATATTTCTTGCAAAGCAACAAATGTATCTGTATGGAATTCTGTGTATCTTGTAACAAAAAGTGAAATAATTGAAGCACTCTCACAGGTTGATGTATTTTTTTCATTTAATCAAAACTTGATGTTACGGAGATCGAAAGGAGATTGCAAACTTGGACAAAGCTTAAGGGAAAAACTCCTGTTAGAATTCATATTGTTCTCACTGGATCTTCAGTCTCTATAAAGTTTTGTGCTTTCTGGCTAGTAGGGAATAATATTTACTTTCTAGGCAGGAAAAGCACCATCACAAAATGCAGTGATGCTGAAAGCCATAGCACTCATAATTTTTTAATGCAGCATTCATCAGGAGGAATGTGGAAAAACAGGAGCTATCTAAATGAGTAACTTAGAAAGGAAAAGTCAGGATAAAACAAAATAAACAAAACAGAAAGGTGTATTGTTTTGATGCTTTACATTTAAAAGTGTCTAATATATTGAATGTTTAAATTATACAGTGATTCCTGTAGAAAATTCTTCTTCACAATCTGCATTGCAGTTTTACATGGGAATATGTACTAAATTAAAAAATATAAATGCTAAGCACATTGTTGTAATTTGCCTTTAAACCTGGCACTATTTTTTTAAGCTCAACAGACAAAAACACGCAGAGATACATGGCAGAAAATATATTTTCACTAAACACAGATCTTTTTGCTGCCTTTTTATACAAAATTCTGGTCCATTATAACAAAAGGATGCACTTTGCACGACCTTGAAAGCCTGTGACTACTGGGAAATCAAAAGGGTAGTGACACTAAGGAATACTATTGTCCAGAAAAATAAGCCTCTCCAAGGGGCACCAGGAATCCACAATAAAATCCCTATTTCCAAGAAAATTCAGGCATTTCCATCAAAAAAGACTGGTAAGATAAATAGAATGTCCTCATAAGCCACAGATTCTTAATAATACAAAATGCCTAAGCCCATGGTAAACAAAGCCCCAACGAAAACTAACATCTACTAACTCAGGATTCTCAAGACTTAGGTTATGACCCAGCGCCTTGTCACAAGGTACCTCAAAAGCATTTCTGAGCTGACATTGCACAGACTTTGTTTTGCATAACATATATTTCAGTTAGAGTTTCATTTATGTGAAAAACTCATATAACTCCTGCAACTCTCTTCTTCTGATAGAAATTATTTCAGTGCTAATAATTACTGCTGCCATTATCTTTTAAGCATTTCAGTTTACACAAGAACACATGCTGATGTGAAAGAAATCCAAGCATGCTATTTGGTTTCTTACTGTCTGTCCTTAAATTGTGCACAGTTTTGGTTTTTCCCTAGTACTAAAATCAATCCATCTTGAAACTTAAAAAAATTACTCAATTTTTCAGTTGATGGCTTTCAACTGGATTCTCTTGAGTCTTCTAATAGTTGTAATATCAGAATGCAGTATTTTGTGAAAAATATCTGTGGCTATGATGATAAAGTCGTTTACAGAATGTCTGGTTTTAGATTCAGTCCTGCCTGTAGTACTAAACTCTCACCTTCTTCTATCTCAGTCCTGTAGGAGGCAGACGTCATCAAATCTTTCCCTACATTACGTGGCATGAAGGCATCTTTGTTATCAATTTTGCTAATCAGTCCTGGCAAGAATTAATTGAACAGGGGAATTTATTTGCTATAATTACAACTTTTAGCCTTGCAAAAAAATGCTAGGGAACGTTAATAAAGTTACAATTCCCTGAGCTTGTTTCAAGGGCTGAATCACAACAACGTGGATGTTTTCACTTGTTTTTGCAAAGCTGACAACTGCGATGTAAACTGCAAATGTGCCTCAGCTGTTTGCATACGGCTCATGTTTAACTAGAAAATAATGTCATGAGCTGCACAGAAAACCTTCATAAACAACAGAGCTTGGTGTCCTGAGATATACATTATTTACATGAAAAACTATTGTCATCTACATCAATTCCATATTCTACTTGGATTAATAGAATTATACTGCAGAAGCACAGCTTTTAAAATAGAGTATATTTATGCAACGGAGACGGGAGTCTCTTTCCAGAGCCAACAGCTTTAAGTTCTAGGAAACGACCGTGCCCCAGGAGGGATGAGTTTTAGCAAATCTGATGGGGCAGGAGCTCGTTCTCTTACCCCTTTCGCTAGAAGGCAAAGGGGAGGTGGCACCGGAAGGACAGAGGGCACTGGCTGTAATCCAGCCCTATTAACTATGCAAAGGAGCTTTTCCTGCTGTGCCGGATCCCGGACTGCAATCATCACAGAACGGAGGTGATGAGAGATGCTGCGGAGCCTCCTCGATGCCAGCAGCTCAAGTCTTCAGCCGCTTTCACAGGCTGGAGGAGTTTTCTTCGCAAATGTCCCTCTTTCTCTCTGTTATTAAAGCTAGTGGATTGTATTCATCGTTGGGGAGTACTTTTATTTTCGTTCTTAGTGCTGTACTTCAGCCTGTTTGCAGCTTGGGGGCAGAGCCACACTGCCTGGCGTCAGCCGCGGGGAAAAGCCGCTTGCTGGAGGCTTTCGCATCTAGGACAGGTTCTGGAGGGGGAATTCCACCCCCTTTTCTCGGTTAGACATTTAGCTACCGCATTTCTCTGCAGAAAAGAACTTTCTTTCTAGAAAAGAAAGTATTTTTGCCAAAATCCCCGTCTTTGTATTTTGTATGTGAATTCCAGTCTGTACCCACCCTCAGCTTTATTTCCAGCCTTCCTACTCATGCAAACCACGTTTTCCCCCTGTGCTGAGTAAATTACACCTTCTTTCTCCTGCTAAGGTTTGTCTGCCTCCTGTAATGTTTTTCTTTTCAAGCAGAACGTTTTGAGCTTGGCATAACAAGGTTATTCTTTCAAGCATGCACATTCAAAGATGTGTTAAAAGTACTGTTAATATATTTTATCTGATTTTCAGCAGGGAGCTGGATCGTGCAGAACACATGGAAAAAAGCGTTGCCTCAGGATGAGAGGTGAGATTCAGTATTTTGCTCCTAGACATAGTTCTGGGAACACAGAGCAGGTTTAAGCTGGTTTTATGCCCTTCTAATCCTGAGATACTCTGTAGGCTAGAGTAGAGATCCCAGTGTTTAGTTACTCTTAAGTCTCAATGTGCTTTAACTTCTCTGTGACCTCACCTCTTCCTTGAATCTCAGAAAACGCTACTGCGGGAGGCAAAAACCTAAGATAGACTTCTAGCTCTGCCCAGCTCTTGCACAAGTGTTTAGAAGGGAAATCACCCGAGAGAAACTTTGACAAACTGCATAATGAAATGCCTCCCCCAGACAAATGTAAAAGCTACTTCACACCGCCTGGCTCTGAGGAGATCATCCTAATTGGCAGGATTTAAAATGTAATGCCTATATACAATGATTTCTGACTAGGACATCTGCTTTCATGCAGACAATGCACTTTAAAACGCACTGATCACCAGTGCTCTTGGAGAACAATCTGGTGATGCACAGAAGAGAGTCTCAGAGATGCTCTGGGTGCTGGTGGGACCTCATGAACTTTGAGCTGATTGCAGATGGTTTATAAAAACCCTGCATCTATGGAAGTTTTGTACATTTAACAGGGAAAGTGAGAACTTTGGTCTGCAATTTGCTCATTTCTTATGAAAAAAAGAGTAGAATCTTAGCCTCTCCTATTGCATGTGACTACAGGAATTCGACATCAGCTGTTTTTCTGACTGTGCATGATGACGTGGTGCGTGTGTTCACTGTCAGCTCTCCTATACGTTCAAAATCCTGTATCTCTGTCTCTTTTCAGGGGCTCCTGCCAGAAACAATTCTCAAAATCTGTAACATGTGTGTGACCCTCCAGACTTTATAAAAGCTGCTCAATGTGGGAGAGGTAAAAGTGTTCCGGATATACGTGGATAGAGAGCAACATACAGACCATGTAATGCAGTGGAAACAGGAGGACAAGCTCTGAGTCTTCTCAACAGGTCTTCACATCAACCATTGATAATGCCTGTACATTGCACAGAAAAATGTAGGCAATACAGTACTACAGCAATTACTACTAAACTACTAACAGCAATTTATTGACTGATTTCTCACTGTCAGATGGGGCAGAGATGTGTATTTTGGGAGATGTCCTATCTAGAATTGACTTGAGTAGATTCTTAAGTTTATGCACAGTGAAGAAGCTTAAACAAGTCCCAGTTTGTTCCACGGACATGAATAAATTACATGTGTGCACAAAGGTCTGTGCAGGACTGGGACCAAAGGCTTCTTTGCCCTGGCACACTGCTCATGTCCCAGTTACCCAGCTTCAGATTCATGGTGCAGCCTACCTCTGTATCTTGCTTTGATGGAAAGACAACTGCTCTTCAAGACAGAGCTTTCATGGTTTGTAAACATACATTACCCTCACTGAAGCTATTTACACAGTCTAATGGGCCTGAGCACATATTTGGTTATGTGTCTCATTCAAAAATGAAGATTTATACAAAATCCAGAGAGCTCATAACAATTTCTGTTTGCCAGCTGTGGAGAAATAAAATCTATTGAACAATTTTACAAAAGGGGAAGTTGTCTGCTGTTACAAAGCAGAAAGCTGTGCTTCCTGTTGAATATGCAAGGATGCATGCATGAATTAAAATGTCACCTTCCGGATACAAATAAGGAAACTCATTGAAAAAACAGTAATACCTGGCAAAATTGGAACACTGTCTGCGAGAAGGACATGTGCACTTAGACTAAAATAAAGCAGAGAAATTGCAATACAGCAAAGACCTTCTGATGAGAAAGGCAAATCTCAAACCACAGAGACTCAAATGAAGTCATTTGCACAGGTATAATCCACAGTCTTAGAACAGAAGGACGCACAGAGTGTCTGAAGATCTGTTTAACAAGACTGAAAAAGAAAACAGAGCTAGCTGGGCTACGTGTTCAAAACTGTCCTCAAAAAATTAATTTTGACACGGGAAAAATGCAAACTCTGCTTCTGAGTAATTTACATAGATGGAAAGCATCTATAATATAGAGGTTTAGTGTCATATTGGGCCCTAACCTCTGAAGACAAGGTAGGTTATTTCATGTAACTTCCCATGAAACTGGGAGCAACTCCTAGAATCAAAGTCTATAGAAACTGCATAAAAGAACTGCCCAGAAATTTCATTTCAGGCTGCTAGAAAACACTTCAAAATAAATGAAAAGGATTAGAAAGCTAAATGTAGAATTTAGCATATTCATATAGCTGCCCAACTGTGGAAACAAAACAAACAGGAGACGGAGCTTTTGTTCTTTGCATTTACATTTTGGTTTAGTAAATAGGTTTCTAATAAATTGCTAAATAATTTGTAAAGCACAAGTCTGAGACATTAGTATGTGGCAGTCCTCTACAGCGTATCAGAGAGACAGCCATCAATTCTATCCTGAAAAGTATTACAATTCAACATGAAGTCCATGCATTAGTATATATTTGTTTCTTATTTTACATGTAGGTTTGTCCTATTTAAGAGAGGTTCTTAGTGGTTTTATAACAAAAAATGTGGAGGAACATAGCTGTATCTTATTTGTCAGTATGAAAAAGTTTATTCAAATAAATAGAAATGAAAAGGTGACTGTCAGTTTGAAATCTATTTTACTAACACAATAACAAAACCACATGGAATATTTTATAATAAAACCTCTATTATCAGTAATTTTTCACAGACAAGTGTAAATAAGTAAAGACTATTCAGAAAACTAATATTGCACTACATTTTTCCTTGACATTGAAGAAAAATGTGAATTGTAATATTGAAGAATTTCTTTTTATCCTGTCCTCATATGAGGAAAATAGTTTTCATTCTACATACTTTTTCAGCTGAATGCTTTAAAACAAAGACAGTTTAGCAACAAAGGACAGGTAATCCACAGTCATATGGGAAGTCCAAAGTATGCAGAGGAAAAATGATTCTATGAAATGAAGAACTCCAGTCCCACAAAATTTATCAAAGCTGTGACTGTGTGAGAAGTCACCGAAAATTTACCAGCCTCTACAGGATAATAATAACTTAGCTAACGATTAAAGCATTTTCTCTTGAATAGTCCTTTGCATTTTTTGTTCCTTCTACAGGTGAACGGATCTCTCTGACCATTTTCCTTCAGAAGTTTAAAACTCAATGCCTGAAAGACTCCAAACCTGGCTATGAAATAGGAGTTTGACACTGATTTCATGCTGCTGTTCTGCAAGTTTAGTACATCATCTGAAGACTTTCAACTATTCCCAGAGTTTGAAGAAATAAGATAGATTTTACTACTCCATCAGAAATCTCACATTACAGCAACTGATATGTACCTTCAGAGAGTTTGTTTTGAGTGAATGATTTAGTGTTTCACACAGATACAAGTGTCACACTTGTTTCTGGTTTTCGTTTCTTCTTTTATGAATCTGGTTAGTTCAGCCCAATTCACTGCAGTTCCCTTCAACATTAAGAAGTCAGACAGTAGTGCTGATTCTTGGAGGAAACAGAAGTGGAGTCCAAGGCAATTCCTGAACATAGTTGTTGAGTATGAATGAATGAGTAACCAAGATGAGATAGAACAGAATTATCTGCAGCACTGAGCAGAAGAGTGCAGTGAAGGAAACATAACCATCTTCTCAGCCTGTATGCAGCATGCACATGATTCCATTGCAGAGAGAAAAAGCCATGTTTCTGTGTTTCTGGCATAAGAAAAGGCAGCTAGGTTATCCCACAAGACATTCAAAAAATCATTTTCAGGATTTAATTTTGTAAAAATCTTCAAAAAGGCATTGCACCTTGCTTAGTCTTGGTGACAGTCTTCCTAACCTGGAACAAAACCTCACCACAGCAAATAACACGTTTTACAAGCACCACCTTACAATCTATAAATCACGTGAGTTTGGAAAGGCCGTCAACACAGCACACAACTCTCTGCCTGGCTGGCAGGGCACATGAATGCTTTAACTAGACAAAACCCTTTAAAACGCTAAGAAATATTCCTACACTTTTCTCTTTGACCATTACTTTTAATAGCAACTGATGTATTTGCAGACCCCAAGACTCCCTTCCAAGATACACAAAAATCCAAGTCAAAGGTCAGCGGAGGATGTAAAAATACCATTTAATCTTATCTGTGCAACACTTCATGTAGACTTATTTCACCATCTTCAGGCTCTCCTTGTTGAAAGACTAATTTATTTCTGAACTCTTTGAAACGATAATCAGTTTGCAGCATGTGCTGAGTAAAAGCTGCTACACCAACACGTAACTTTACTAACGAAGATTTTAGTGACACAATTTTTCATATTAAATAACTGAAAAATGCAAATCATATTATTCTTCTATAATGTTTTCCAGTACTATGCCCTGTGATTCTTTACTACATGTTTTAAAACTTCTGTTGTACAGAGTTATAACACGAAGCATCTGGGAGCATTTTATACCTTGTGCCTGTATGAGTTACCAGGACACTTTTGTATTTCTCATTACTTGTATTAATTCACTCTTCCATGTCTCTGAGACATTGATCACGGATTTATACACACAGGCTAAGATATTTACTGCAATGTTGAGCATTTTGCTCGCTTCATGCGTTTGTGGCTCAGGACCTCAAAACGGTGCTTTGCCTAATCAGGAGAAAATGTAAACGCTGAATTTTACCGTGTCCTCCATTACACAAAAACTCCCCATGCCTCATGAGAAATCGGCAAATTCGATGTCTACCCCAGACGCTAAAAGTTTGCAAAGAACAACTCGTTTGAGCATTTCCACCGATAACGAAGAAACATATTGCAATTTGTGGAACAAATAAAACAGCCTATGAACGAAGTTCTGCCGGCGGACAGCCCTCCCGTCTTGCTCCCGGAGCGCTTTGATATGGTAGTGTCTTTGTTTTAGGCCTCACACACGCACACACACGCACACGGGGAGGAAAGACGGGAAGCTGGGCAAAACTCACCCTTCAAACCTGAAAGAAGTTGGCTGCGGAATTTTAAAAAAGAAATTAAACAGTAGTAAATACAGGCGGGACAAAAGCCCTTTTCTCGCTGTGTAACGAACGTAATACTGATAGATTACTGCCCGGTTTCCATGGGGACCTTTTTGTTCTAACTTCAGATACCAATGATTAGGGTTAAATGAGGCACCTCGTATTTTTCTCACCGAACCGAACGGAGGAGGCTTGGGGAATGGGAGAGTAGTAGAGCAAACCTGTTCATTATCGATTAATTTTAAAAAAAAATTATTACTTCTAATCCTAGAGGACCAGCGGCGGTGGCTGCAGGCAGGGCACAATTAGCACATTTTTAGCATTCCTGCGAGGGCTGCCCGTCAAGGCAGGCCAACCGTGCTCTCCCCGGCTTAGGGGTCCTCTATGCTGCCCAATTTCCGGTGAGACCCCTTGGGGTGCAGCACAGTGGGGTTCAGGTGCACCAAGTCCCGCCGAGGTGTACCTCGGGAACGCAGTCGGGTGTAGCGAGACCCCTCAAAGTGAAGCTGGGTTTTAGGTGGAGGGAAACCGCTCAGGGTGCACCTCGGGGGCGAGTCAATGGAGCAGCTCAGCGTGGTGCGGATGCAGCGAGACCTCCAGAGGTGCCCGTCGGTGGGGGTACGCGTGTAGGAAGGCCAAGGAGGGCGGCAGGGGGTATCCGTCAGCGCCGGGGTGGCACCGCGGATCGGGCCCGCTGCCGTACAGGCCAAGCCAGGCCGGGCCAGGCACGTTGCCACATCGTTGCGGGGCTTTTCACTCTAAAATGGCCACAAGTTTCCACCCAGCGCCGCGTTAGGGGTCCCGAGCAGCCGTAGGCGACCGCGCGGTCGCTGAGGCGGATTCTACTAGGGGAAGGGCGCGGGCA
>VZRI01014143.1:305234-378390 GCA_013397515.1 Upupa epops | reverse complement strand
CTGCACGCGCGCCGGGTCCTCCACCTTCAGGCAAGAGTTGGGTGGGTGGTGGCGGAGGCGAGGAGTGAGAAGTGGGGTGGCGGCGTACAGCACGAGTAGCGGGCGGTGGCCGGTGTGCCCCCGTCGGGCCGGGACAAAGGGGCCGCCTGCGGCCGTGCGGAGCCGCCCTCGCCGCAACTTGGCACCGGGGTCGCTGCACCCTGACCCCGGGGGTGGAGTGGTGGTGGTGGTTTGAGGCAGCGGGGCCAGGGGGGTGGCAGGCTGGCGGCTTGGCGCGTTTTTGGGGCTTTGAATGGAGGACTGCATTTCCCACCGTGCTTTGTTCCTGCGCTTTAATCGCTGCTGCCGCCGCCGCGGTAGCAGCCAGCTCGCTCCCTCCCGGACGGGACGGACAGCACGTGGCGGGGCGCCCACATACCCCCCCTTTCTCCCCCCGCACTCTTTGCGGGAAGCTCCGGTGACCCGCGGCGGTCGGTACCCTCGGGGATGCTCCGGTTGCGTCCCCGGGGCGGGCGCGCAGTGCACGTGGCGAGCACGACCGAGTAATCGCCCTCCCCGGAGCAGATGGTCAGTGTTGGGAGATAACGGTGGGCCCGGGGAGAGATAAAACCCCGCCGGAGGTGGGGGCCCTTCAGTACATCCCCAGCCTCCACGCTATAAACACCCAGAACATTTCAACTTGTGTAGGAGCCACTTGAGGTGTGCGGGAAAACCGGGGTGGGGGAGTTGGAGCGCGAGGGGGTGTGGCGGTACCCCCGGGCATCTCCTGCATAAAAAGCCTTCCCACCTCGGTAGGTTTGAAATGCGGGGTCGTGACAGCGCGGCTCCGGAGGGAAATTCAAATTCGAGAATGTATTTTTTATTTATTTTCTTTCCCTCTGACGAAGAGGGTCCGTAGCTTTTGTGCTGCACCGTATCTCACGGTATCATGTGGAGTACAGATACTCCATTATCTGGCCCGGGGCGGGGGGGGGGCGGGGGATCATGTGTCAGAATTTTTCTTTTGCTGCTGGGGATGGGAAAGGTTCGGTGGTTGGATGATGCAAGATAGTCGGTAAAGCTCCGAGAGAAAGGGAGAAAGGTCAAGTAAAACGTCTCCAGTGTTGTAGTTATGCATCGAACGCAGGAGAGCGGGAAAGGGCATGTTTTGATACCTATTACGGTGTGTGCCCTTAAAACTGCCATTGAAAACTTGATAAAGCTATTTTCACCTTAATTTAAGTGAAAAGTAGCTGTAAACTTTTCCTACTTTGGTGCATTCCATTTGAGCTGCCTTTTCAAAACTCTGAATCTGCTCATGCCTATGTACTTTAAGAAGACATCCTATAGATTGTGTGGCAAATCCATATCTGTGTTATGCAACATTAATACTAGTCTCCTCTCTTGGCAGGTACTGTTGGTTCCTGTGCTTCAGTCAAGATGATTCTGCAATGCTTTAGCTACACTGAATCAAGACAACATTTTAAATAGAAGATTTTCTATCTGGTGGTGGGCCTTGAGTTGTGCAAAAGTGCTTACAGTGCAGGTAGAGTTTAGGATCTACTGCAGTATAAGCACTTCTGGCATTACTGTGGCAATTCAGTGGTGGTGGCGGGGCGTGGACATAACCAGGATTGTTTGGCTGCGTTAGAGCTGTGTTAAAATTGGTTCTTGTGTTAAGGTGCATCTAGTGCAGTTAGTGAAGTAGCGTAGAATCTACTGCCCTAAATGCTCCTTCTGGCACAAGCTGCTGCCTGCACGTCCAGAAAAATGACATCCATCTGGTTTTAGCTCAGCGATTATAATTTTAAAGTGTTGATTTTTCACCCAAGGCAGTTGCTCGGGAAGTAGTTTTGTCCTAGCAGTATCAAAGTGCTCATAGTGCAGGTAGCTTTGAATCAGACCTACTGTAATGTGGGCACTTACAGTACTGCTAGATAAAGTGCATCCTAGCTAGGGGCAGTTTCTGGAGAAGATGGTGCTGATTACAGTCAGTTTTGCAGGTTTGCATCCCAGCTTATTAAAATTGCTGTGCAAATCCATGCAAAACTGACTGTGGTGGTGGAGAATCTGTGGTGATTAATGGGTTTTGAAGCTTTTCCCCCCTGCTCCTTTTTCTATGGAAGATGGTGAAGATGCCTTGCACTGGTTTCTCCATGGGTGGGGATTTGTTGCATTACTTATGGCTATATGTAGAGTATTGCACTTGTCCCGGCCTGTGGAGGAAAGGAGGACTTGTCTTCAGCCTGTGCTGCCCCAGATTTGTTGGTATGGTAAGCTTTGTTTTGCTGTTGTCGGGTGGATCACGATGCAATTTTGATTAGTTTAGTAGGAGAAAAATTGCACGGTATCCATCTGTAAACCGCAAGACCTTCATCACTGACAATGTCCTTTTGTCAGTAATCAGCTCTTACAGCAGACTGCAGTAAATTCTATGATGTCTTGTTTGGGACTCCACAGCTTTAAGGGATGTGAAGAAAGAAAACTTCTCCAGATGCTAAGGTTTGTCTGCCATTTAAAAAGACAACAACCCAAACAGCTGGAATAGTTATGGTCCAGGGGAGGACACCCTGGGAGTTTTTATGTAATAACATGTAAATGACTGGTGGACCTAGTAATAAAAAAATTAAAAATAAAGCTTGTGTTTAATAATGTATCTTACTAAAATGTCGAAGGATACAAGTAAAAGTATGGGAGATATGTTTTTGCTGGTTTGTGGGTTACAGTTTTCCTGTCCTCCCTCCTCTGGCAACCTCTACCTCTCTATTTTGGATAAGGTGGCTCTGCTACAGACCTCTTGCTCATACTTCAAGGAAGCTATCCCATGGCAGGAGAAGGTTGTCCTCAACCTCACCCTTAAGCACTAGTTGCACCCCCTTTTTCTGTGCTAACTCTCTGAGCCTGGATGTTGGGAGTGGAACTGTATCTGCTGCTTCTGGCAGTGGGGAGACGGCTTGTCCCAGCTTGAGAGAAGATAAAATGGTATGACCTGTGAGAGCAGGGGTTTGAGCTGGGGCTCTATTACACAAGCTGAAGTTTGCAGCCTGAAATTTTGTACTCAGCTGTTGGGTCTTGCTGTTGGGAGAGTCTCTGTGCTGATTGAGTGGTGGGGCATGCGTTTTGTTGGACAAAGGAGGGGAGCTGAACCTGAGCTGTGTTGTGGGTGTACAGGTGATGATGTAGTGGGGAGGCTGTATTGGGGAGGCTGCCACGTTACTGTTGTGTGTAAAATAGTTTTGGGAGTATTTTTGGATGGCCTGTCTGCTAAAGGGAACCTCTGAGTGTTTTACGGAGAGGGCTACTTGGCTGCTTAGGCTTTAGCTTTTTTTCTGTCTAGCTTGCCCTCTTAAAACTACCTTGACTTCACATAGTGGGGCAGAGGTGTTTTAAGACTTGCTTCAGAAGTGCAGCTTGCAGTTGCTGCCTTGTCCCAGTACAAGTGGATGTGTCCTTAAGTGGGCAGCACCAGCAAGTTTACAATACCCTCCTTCCCCAGATAAAATGCTTTGAGATCTAAAATGCCGATTTTGTTAGTCTGATGTGTGGTGGTCAATGGAGCTGAGCTGATGCTGCAGCGTGTCCCTGATGCAATCCTGTCCCCAGAGTCTCCTGCCCAGACCAGGTTTAGAGAGTGGTTGTGAACAGCTGGGTGGAAAATGTGCCAAATAGCAGTCCTTAGTTCAAGTGTGACTACAGCTCTCCTGCAAGGGCTTCTCTGCAGCTAGTGGCTCTGTTTCTATCTCAGAATCTAATCTAAGCCTGAGTCCTTTTCTTTTGGAGGGAGCTGTAATCTGGATTTCAGATCCCTGTGCAATTAAAAGGCTAAGATGTTCCCTACATATATAGCCCTTTTGGCTGTACCACTTGTTGACAGTGAGGAGGAACGGGTTGGAGTATGTGCTGACTGTGGTGCATCTGTCCCAACAAGTGGAAAGCATCAAACTGTTAAACCCGAAGTTTGCTACCGTGTTAATGTGCTCTTGAAAGATATTCCAACCCTGCTTTGTACTGCTAATACCGGAGCTGCCTTGGCTTTATGGTGATTTTGTGGTGAACGAGGCTTGTGTTGAGAATCACACTTGTTCAGTTGGAAGGTACAGTCATGAAGGGACTAGATCAAGTCCACCTCCCCACCAAAGCAGGGCTGCATCCAGGCCAGGTTTGAGTATCTCCAGAGAAGGAAACTCCACAAGCTCTCTGGGCAGCCTGTTCCAAGGCTTTGGGGCTTGCACTGGAAAGAAGTTTTTATTTCTAAATGAAACTTCTTGTTTTCAGCTTGTGTCTGGTCCTCCTTGTCCTGTTACTTGGCACAACTGGAAACAGACTGGCATCATCTTCCCTACAGCCACCTTTCAGATATTTATAGGTGGGGATCAAGGTCTCATTCTCTAGCCCTCCACTGGGATTGATTTAGCAGTTCCCTGTTCCTCTTGAGCTGGGGAGCTCAGAACTGTGAACTGTACTCCAAATGTGGCCTCACCAGGACAGAGTAGAGGGGAAGAATGACCTCTGTAGACTTAGTGGCCACATACTTAATGCCTCTCAGAATACTGTTTGCCTTCCTGGCAACAACGGCACTCTGTTGGCTCATGCTCAACTTGCTGTCTGTCAAGACTTAAAGATTTCTCTGCAAGGCTACCCTTTAACAGGTCTATTCCCAACCTATACTGATAAATGGGGTTGTTCCTCCTCAGGTTATGGGGTGGGTACTGGGGTGGTTTTGTTTCAGGGCCTCTAGTGAGTATGTTCAGCATGGCCAGCTTTCAGTGCAAGGTGCTGGTGTGGTTATCCCAGGATGTCTTACTAATGAAGGCTTCTGAGCGCTGGGGAAGGGCCAGAGCTTGAGACAGGCACCTAAATCCCATTCCTGCCAGTCTGAGGTGTTGGCAGGTGCCCAATTGCTTCAGCTGTAATGGGTGTGTATTTGAGTGATCTGGGTAAGGGGGATTGTTGTCTGCTTCTGCGAGTGAAAGCATCTATTAACAGTGGAGGTGTTTGCTGTTCTGCTGAGTAGCTACACAATCTGTTCCAAGTGACAAGCCTGTGGTTTGCAGTTTGGGTGGTTTGTGTGGGATTTACTGACTGTTCAGAGCGCTGAAATTTGGAAACGAGCAGTGGTAAGCTGGCTCTGGTATCAGGAGGAAGGGGGTTCCTCCTCTTTTCTGGGAACAGTGTCTATAAACTGGTGCTCTGTGTTTCCTGCATGTAAGGTAAGTTGCCAGGCTGTGGTGTTAAAGCGGTGGGATGGGTAGTGTTTCTTCAGGGTGCTGGTGAAATAGTGAGGAGGGGCTGACTCAGGATATCAGCATTGTGAGATCTAGAACATGCTCCTCTTTACCACTTCAGAGCATAGCTGAGGCTGAGATGTGGTGGTATGGTGTGATTAGAGGCTGCAGAGCCTTCATGTGACAGCAAAGTGTTCTGTCTCTGAACACTTATTGTGCCTTTACCATCATTTCTCACACCTGAGGATTGACTGCTTGCAGCACCGATTGCAGAAACCCATTCCAGCTCTCCATTCAGCCTTGTGGCTGTGTCAAACCTGCAGCCTGTTTCACACTGCCCTGGTCCCTGTGGCATGACTTAATGTTTTCAAAGTTTTAAAAATGCTGACTCTGACTTTTGAAGTAACAAATGACATGTCTTTGCACTAGCAGCACTGTGCAGGATTGCCTTGTCCTAAGTGCAGAACTTTACTTGGAGAGATTTTTCAGCAGACAGTCTCCTTGCTTTCTGAGGGTTTGTACCTGCCTGGATGTGTTTCTGGGCAACTTGGTCTAGGTGATCCTGCTGTGGCAGAGGGATTGGACTGGATGATCTTTTGAGGTCCCTTCTGATCCCTAATGATTTGATGATTATATAGAATTGGGTGCAGTTCCAGGATGAAAAAGCTCAAACCCCTCCCCCCCACTCCAAACCCAACCCCAAAGCACACCAGCCCAAGAGTGGTAGTTTTAGGGTATTTTGGATATCCAAAGTCAGAGAAAATGGGTGCAGACCTCTGCATTGGTGGCTCTGGAGCAGAGAGTGTGTCTTGGCCAATGAACTTTGTCTCCAGCTTCCCTGCAGGGTGGCAGTCTGTAGGATCTTGGGCTTCTTTTGACTTGCCCTGGCCCTTTATTCAGAGGAGCTGCAGCTAGGGGAGCTGAAGCTTCACTGCCTGGGGATACCATGCAGCCCTTTCCTCAGTGGGAAGCACCTAGGGGTGCTTAAACACAGAGAGGTTTTTTGTGTGTTTGACTGTTTGTTTAATCCAAGAGGAGTGTCATGTTCATGTGGCTGGATTGCTGGACTTGGGTGCTGAGGGGCTGAAACTGTTCTGGGAACTGTCACAGCAGTTGTTGTTGTCAGAAAAGAGTTGACAATGGTAATTTTTTAGTGGAATATGTAAATAGGTATAAGAACATGCAGATGTGAGGGTTTCTTGGGGAAAGAGACAGCTTTTGTTCTGAAAACTTCAGAGGGCTTCTAACATTGGGGTGCCTAGGCTGTTTTTATAGAATGGGAATATTTCTTGTTATTTTAGTCTCCTTCCTGCTACACAACAATTGCTATTTAATATACTTGCAGTTATTCCCCAATTTAATCAGTGGGACATCCAGTGGCTTCTTTTCTTTTCCCTTAAAGGAAACTTAAAGTAATTCTTAATGCTTTCTGAATTATTTCTATTGAAAGTGTCTTCTGCTGTCAATGGTCCTCAGGGTGTTTATGTACCATGTTCATGTCTGAATCACTGCACTAAGCACAGGTCGAGTGTTTCTAACTGGTGTCTCGGAGCACAGACTGTGTATTCTTGCTGCCCTTCATCTCTGGTTTCTGCCAACATACTTTGTCCCAAGCAATTACAGCGTATGCCCATAAAATCTGGAATTTGTTTCTGTCTGTTATCAGGTTTAAATGATAGCTGAGGAAAGGTGTGTGTATTTCTAAAATGTAATAATTATTTCTCACCTTGGTCACTGAACCAAGTGGTGTCCAGATCCAAACCTGCACTCAACCTGGACCCACTGGTTGAGAGAGCAATTACATGCTGCAGCAGTCCTCTGTCTCTTCCCAGGCTACACTTCTCTACCATATAGAATCATTAGGGATTGAAAGTAACTCCAAAGATCATCCACTCCAATACCCTGCCACAACAGGACCACTCAGACCAAGTCACACAGGAACAGATCCAGGTGGCTCTTGAACATCTCCAGAGGACACTCCGCAACCTCCCTGGGCAGCCTGTTCCAATGTTTTGTTACCCTCGCTGTGAAGAAGTTTCTTCTGATATTTATATGGAACCTCCTATGTTCCAGCTTGCACCCATTGCCCCTTGTCCTATGACTACATGACCTTGAGAAGAGCCTGGTTCCATCCTCCTGACACCCACCCCTCACGTTTACAGACATGAATGAGGTCACCCCTGAGCCTCCTGTTCTCCAAGCTAAAGAGACCCAGCTCCCTCAGCCCCTTCTCATAAGGGAGATACTCTACTTCATCATCTTTGCTCTGTGCTAGACACCCTCCAGCAGCTCTGTGTCCTTCTGCTGTGGTGATGCACTGGAGTAACACATCTCTTGACTTTTTACATCTACCTACTGATTTAAGCTACTGTGTTTCTGCAGTCAGCCAAAAGTTGGACTTGATCTTTAAAGTCTCTTCCAACCCAAGATACTCCGTGATTCTGGCAGCTGCAGCTGGATCAGAAATCGCCAGTTATTTGGCTAATTAACTTTCCCTTTGACAGTGTTGTTTCTAGAGGTTCCACTTCATTTGCAAGAGGGTTTTATAAAATATATGGAATTGCAGTGCTGAGCCAAAGGGGAAATCACCAATGCTGTTTTTATACATGATGCATGTGTGTGTATATATGCACATATAATAATTATGTAATAATTACTAGCCTGTTGATATGTAAAACAAATATATTTTTTTAATAGAAATGGGCTCTTTGGTGTAATTTATCTGCTGGTGAAGGCACCAAACCCCATTCCCTAGCAGGATTCCTGCAGTAATAGTAAATGGGTAATAGGACAGAGTGGAAGCTTAAAAGAGGTAACAAATTTCTTGAGACTTCAAAGGCCACACTTTGTCAGCAGCATGCCTGCTTAGAGCTTCTCAGCAGCAATGAGAAGAAAATTAAGACCTTCCTGCCCTAAAAACGCATCCCCTTCCTTCCAAAGCTGGACCACACCTCCGCATTAACAGCAGAGCCCAGAGCTCCCATTCCTTACCATAGCCAGCAGCAGTGCAGATGCTCATTAGTGCTTTAATGATCACAATTTTTTGAAGTAGCACTGGGTCTCAGAACGTCCACTCATATTAATTTTTAGTGTTTTGAGATGTCTAAATCCCTGGAAGTGGGTTGAAAATTCCAGCCCATTGTTCAAGTTAACTGTGGGTGGTGAGGATGTGCCTTCATCTGTGAACTGATGCTGCTTGTAGCTGAGTTTTCAGCTTTCCAGCTGGAATGTCTGAGGAATTAGGGACTGATGGGGAAGTACCATCCCAGGGGATGGGATGTTTATTCTGCCAGTGATTCTTGGACATCTCTGTTCCCTCCAGGAGAGAAATTCTGGATATGCATTGATGTGTTGTAAAAAGGATACAAAAGTATGAGAAAATAATTTAGATTCTACTCTTTCTTAGTTTATGACCCCTCCCAAATCCCTGTCTTGCTCAAGGGAAAGAGCAATTTCTAACACAAAAATGCTTATGATGAAAACCTTAAAAATCAGCCCGTTAGCTGAAGAATGCTGCATCTGAGATTTATTCTATGATGCTGAGATTCAACTCGAAAGCAGCATGTAACAGAGCTTAATTGATTGACTAAAAGTGTTTATTACGGTACAGTACAGAAAGTAGTGTGAGATGGCTAGTTGCTCTCTGTTTTAGGGAGGCTTGCTGATAAATGCTTTATCTGCGGTAAAAACTGATTGTTTTGAAAAACATTAATGCAAACTAACAGAACCAGCATTATATCACCAGAGTACCCCAGCAATCCTGTGTTGAGAGTGTTGCTTGCCATTGCCACCTACCTGTACAAGTTCATTAGTGCAGCAAATGTAGCAAAACCAACTTATATTAACGCAGATCCACGGTGCGTTGCCACAGCTCTGGTGACAGGCCATTCCTGAGGCAACAGTGGGGTAAACAGACCTGCTCAGAATTAATTTTTATGTACCAAAGATATCTTTCACCCAGTTAAGCCTCACTCTTCAGCTAAAACATGGGCCTGGCTTGTATTAGGAGGTGGTGACAAGCAGATAAAATGGAATTAGAGCCTCTGCTTGAGTGTGGGCAAGGCTGCAGTGCTGCTGCCTTTAATACTTTCTCACTTGGGCAGTTTGTACTGCGATGCTGACAGTCCTCTGCTTGGAGGCTGTTGGGGAGAGATGGGGATTAGCAGATCCCTAAACATCTTGAATGTGGACTTTAGATCTGTGTGAGCGTCCTGCTCTATGTGCATAGACCTGCTCATACCACCATTCCGTTTAAGGAAAAGTATTGCCCATTGGACCTGTTGAGTGAAACTGTTGTTGCTGCTTTTTCAAGCTGTGAAAATGTATGAGCGCCATCTAGATTGATGCCTTTTATCGCATTTTCCTTCATTTCTAATGTGCTGTCACAAGTCAGCTTCTCTGTGAGGGCTTTGAAGCTAAGTGAGATGGGGATGAGTTGTTGGTGCTTGACTCTGCTGACTGCAGTTGAGGAGCTCTGCAAATGGGACTATTGAATGAAGGGGTTTGAAAAAGGTGGGAAGATGCCTCCCCTGCGGCTCTACAGCACCCTGCTGTCCTCAGCTGGGTATCAGTCTGTCTCGAGCACAGCTTGAGGAATGATGACACGGCCTCAAGGAACCTTCATTCTCTGTGGGAGTTGTTCCTGGGGTTAGAAGCTTTGCACCTACCTTGGGCAGGATTTGTCTCCCTTCAGCTTTCTGGTGGGGGATTTGTTCTGCATTTTCCATGCTGCTGAAATGCTACTGGTGATCAGAACCAGACCCACTCTGCGGGTGAACAGACTATCAGTGTGAAGTGCAGGTAGGTTTTCTTGCTGGGGTTTGAGGTCCTCAAATCCCAGGCAGGAGCTGCTTTGATGTGTCCTGTTTGCCTGTTGAGGTGTGAGCTGCAGCCATGTACTGGTGCTCATATCTGAGTTGGGTATGAGCCATTCTGCTCCTGGCCCTGCAGCATTGACCTGCTACCTTTTGGGTTACTGTCCCAGTTGTCAAAATGCATCTGGTGTGCTCTATTCCTTGATGCAACCTGGGTTTGCCTCGTATCTGTTTATTCAGTCCTAGTTTGGAAGATTTGTGCACATTGCTGACTTAAAATATTGGTTGGTTTAGGAAGATACAGCTTTCTTGGCTGGATTTGTTACTCAGCTTGGTTTTACTTATTCTGTGTCTGGTTGACTCTGTTTAGAGCTTTTATCCTGTTATGATAGGCTGAGCGTGACCAGAATCCCTGACATACAGTGTGAGTGTGACTGTCTTTCTGAGTCAAGCCTACACCCTCATGGAAAGTGTTATTTGAGCTCTTTAAGAGAAACCACCTGTTATGCCTGTAAACTGAACAAGGATGGGGCTTTTAATAACTTCAGATGCCTCTGCTGAGGACTTGCCCTTTACTCTATGCAGCCTTCCCAGGCTGGTACTGTGGGGACCAGCTAAGTGCTGGAGGTTGGGTGCTAGGGTGCTGCTGCTGTGCTGGGTACTGATGGGTTCTGTCAGGGCACTTGCCCACAGCTACCTGTGTCAGGCCAGCAAGAGAAATGGATGCTCTTCAAGTAGGAAGTGAAACAGGCACAAAAACGATGGAGGAAAAGCTCTGTGCAGCAGTCAGGGGACTGATCTGTGAGAGATTTTCTCTGTGGGGCTCTTGGCTCCTTGTCTCTGCCCCAGCACATTCGCTGGATAGGTTTAGTCCAGCATCTTGAGGTTCCTGGTTTTTCATTCACCACACGAGGGCAGGCTCTTTCTAAATAAAATACAGCAAGAAATCCCCGGGTCACCCAGCTGATGCAAAGTCGACCCCAAGCCTCTGTCTTGCCTGGGAGGTCTGGGCTCGCAGTCCAAGGGCCTTGTGGTGTGAGAGGACAGACGTGTCAGAGTCCGCCTGGACAATATAACCACCCTGCACAAGGGAACTGTTCTGGTGTTTCTTGTTTGATGTTTCGCATTGTTTCGTTATTCCTTTGGGCAAACTCAGTTTACTCTTATATAGCATTAGCTTCATGGAATAAAAGCTTTTCTCCTTGTGCTGCTGTCAAGCCAGCTGCAGGGTAGTGGAGTTTCCTAACTCTGACGCCCACTTCCCCCCTCAGTGCAGGGATGCCCCAGGCAGAGTGAAGGTGGTGTTGTCACTCAGCCCCACAGGAATTTAAAACTGGTCTCTCCTAACTTGATGATTTCTGACTTCTGTGTAAGTTAGCACAGCTTCCAGTGATCTTAAAGAAGTTTGTCTGATGGTTGTTGCTGCTTCCTCTGACTTGTGTTACTGCTTCTCCTTACCTTTTTTCTTTGAGGGAAGTGTAGCAGTGAATGGCCAATGGGAATATAAAGTTTTCAGGAAAAAAAGCAACCTGGATTTGTCAGTGTGGCAAATAATACTCATGAGTTTATAAGTCACAGACTTAAAAGTGAAACAGGAACACTTAGAGTCAAAGGAGGATGCTGAAGGCTTTCTGATGGGTGTTCTGGGCAGGAACTCGGGGAGTGAGAGTGGATCAGAAACAGCCCCATGAGTGCCTCCAAGGCAAGTCCTCTGAGATGTTCCTTTCCAAAACCCTCTTCTATTGCACTAATGAAATGCTTTGTTCTTACAGATAGCATAAGCTGGACAGGATGTGATTTATGGGTCTGAGGAAATCTGCTGCTTGTGATCCAATGTTAGAGTAGACAATGTCTGTTAACATGTTACTAAAAGCTTCAGAGCAACAAGAAAGAGAGGGGGTAAAGTTCATGCTCCACAGTGGAGTGATGAGATTGCTGGTGGGGAAAGGCCACCATATTATTAATAATAATATTATGCCACAATATTATTAATCTTAAAACATTAGAAATGTCACAGTGACCAGCATAAATTACCAGTCTGCACCACTTTCCTTAAGAATGATTCAGTAATGATGCTAAGGCTCCTCAGTGTGGCTGTGTCCTACTTGCCAAGGGCACTAATCAATCTGTTGCCTTTTGCAGGCTTTTCAAGTCTCACTTGGGAAAAAAAAATCCAACAAGCCACGAAAAGACCAAAATCCCAGAGGTGGCTTCTGGGGAAAGTGCCTCAAAAGAGGCTAATGTTTGTAGTCCCTTCTGTCCTTTGCTAGGAGTGAGCTTGTACTGTTGTGATCCTGCTTGAAGCTTGATTTCTGCCCAGCCCCGGGTCCTGAGCTGCAGCCACTGTTGGTTTTACATGAATGCAGGTAGTCTTGGTCAGCTCCTCCTCACTGGCTTTGTTTTCATGCCCACATGTGTGAAGCATTTGGGAGGACACCTTGCCCCATTTAAAGGTTTTGATAGGTGTCTTCAACATGATTAAGCTTTTGCAGCTCTGTGGTAGGAAAATGTCCTCAGCCACAATTGGAGGGGTAGAGGATGGGGCAATTAAACACAACCTACACCCCAAACGTCCACTGGCTGTTGTTGATCCTCCAATCTGAGGCTCCCCCAGCCTGGGAGAGGGCCAGGTTAGATGAGGCCTTGAGCAACTAAGTCTAGATGAGAGGTGTGTCTGGGATGTTGGAGTAGATGATCCTTAAGTTCCCTTCCAACCAGAGCCATTCTATGACTCCATGATGCTGATGGGGAGAGAGTAGGACTTGTGCCACACCATGGTAGCTGATAACTTTCTGCTTTCATCCTACACTTTTAAAAATGGGTATTTGTCACATGGAAAGAGGTGGTCTCTTTGGTCACTTTTTGGTTCCTGTTGCTCTCTGTGATGAGTTGAAGTACAGAATAACAGCCAGGGAGGGAGATGGCCAGGCTTGGCTGTGGTCACTCAGTCCATATGGAGACAGAAAAGATATTTAACTTTGGAAATGATTGTTCTCTGCTCTTGCTGTCCAGTGGGTTTACAGGAGTAAACAGCTGACAGGTCGTGATGGAGGTTAAGGACTCAATTTGGAACAAACAGACCCTTCAAGAGAGTGTCATTGCCTTGCTAAGGACAAGGGGTAAAAAAAAAAAGACAATCTAATGTGGAGTGTTATCAGCTATTGAGATAAAGCTTTGAATTAATTTTGGGTCACTTCCACTGTGTTCCTTGGTGGTTCCAGCACTTGGTCTGGGAGCTGCTAACCAGTGTGTTATCCTGCAGCCACTTTGCCACCCATGACTGCTGGCAGAACTAGAGATGGCCCAGGAAATTCCTCACTCTTTTTGTCCACTAATTATAGTAATGTGTTAAAATAGTCCTTCAAGGGAAGGGTCCCTCTGTCCCCAAGTCCCAGCCACCCAGGAAACACAGAGCAATAATTTGAAAAGCTGTTAGCACAGTGAATACACTTCTCTGCTACATATGTAGTCTTGTACAAGCAGGCAAGGAAATGAGCTAGTTGGGTTAAAATTAGGAGATACTGGCATCTGCATTGCTGTTTGTTGGTACTGTACCTGTCTGAGAGTCTATGGTATAACAACAACATTTCCACTGCTGCTTGGTGCTGATCCTGTGGGATGCTTTCGTGGTGTTCTCAGATGCCATTACATCAGGGTCTCTGACCCAATGCTAAGTTTAAATCCAAGGAAATCCAGAGCAAATATATTCAGAGTTGTATGAGACTGATAAAAGTGGAGGAAAGCTTTCTAGCTGCTCTGGGGGGAAACCTGGAAAAGTGCAGGGATTGAACCTAGTCAAGAAAATTCCTACCTACTTCAGCTAGGCTAGGATTTGGGGTAGGGAGAGTGGGTTTAAAGGCTTAAATGCTGAGGCTAAGCCCAGATCCACCACCCCATTTCCAGCACTGCAGCCCCGAGGACTAACATCTATTTTTGCAGGATTTAGCCACATTGGATTGGACTATTTTGTTATGTGTCAGATCTGCTGCTGCGGTTGCTGCAGGAGCTGAAGCGCCATCAGATGCTGTGTCTTGTCACCACTTACAGCTGATTCCTCATTCCTGTGGGTTGTAGGTTTTACAAGTAATGTGTTGGGTTTCCCTTGTGAGCCTTCAGTGCAATCAAGAACTTGGGTATGGAAACAAACCCATATTTCTTTTTGCTCCTTTGAGAGCACTGGTGACTGATCTGGGTCCCTCTCTGTGTTGTCTTGTGCCTGGCACCAGTGTGACCGTAGGCTAAACTTACGGTCCAACTGATGGCAAGCACCAGGCTCTGCTGTGCTGCATGCAGTACTCTGCTGCAATTCACTTCACCTTTAAAATACTCACAAGTAAATTTTTAACACTCAGCATTTTTATGGATCCAACCCTATGAACACAAAAGGTTCCTCTAGAATGGTATGAAGTGGACAAGGAAACAGACCAGCTGGCCTATGCAATTTCATATTTTTTTATTTAAAATCTGTTGATGCTTGATCATGGGAAGGGAAAACCAGGACAATTTCTGTATTTACTGTTTTCCAGACTGGCCACTACTGCTAACTGGCTGCCCTTTTGATGACCGGCTTTAGTGAACATTTTTTAGCATCAACCCATAATGGTTAAATACAGTAACTTCCCTTCAGATCAACAAAGTCTATAGCACTGATGTCCTTGAGTACTTTGGGATTTGGCCTGTGTTCAGACCAATTCATAAAACGCAGCTCAAAAACTCATCCAGTGCCAAGTCCATGTTGTTTCAGCTAGTTGCAGCCAAGATGGGTAAAGTCATTCCACAAATTCTGCCACACCTCTGTTGCTTAGCTGGGCTGCTGTCTGGGTGCCCTGGGCACCTCTTGGACACAGCCCTGCAAATGGGTTTTGCTGCACAGCCTTGCTCTTGGCTGGGACTGAATGCTGCGGAGGGGTTTGGGTGTCTTGCACAAAATGCACTATTATTTGCTTTTCTTCCATGCTGTTTTTAGCTACCACATGTGCTGTCTGCCTGCAGCTGTGGCTGCTTGTGGGAGGTGTAGAGAAGCTGAGAATGGCAAAGCTTTTGCTGGGATCCCCCTCTGTGTGCTGAGCTTTGTGAGTTTTCTTGCTTTTCAGCTGCTTTGTCAGCTTCTGCAGTGCCATGAAATCACTTTCACCTTATCTCTACAATCATGCCCTCATAATTCAGGAAGATAGATATTTCACTTAGAAGACATTGGACCAAGAGGTTTTGGACTAGGGCATTCAGCCTATTTCCTAGTCAGAGGAAGCAAAAGGTGAAATCTTTGAATAAACCTTCGTAGAAAATTTCAGACCTATAATTAAATACTGTATGTGTCAATAAATAATTTGTTTTAGCCTTTATTTGTTTTGCTGTATCACAGTAAAACACTCTCAAGTCGTAGGGGATGGGCTGAGATCTCCATGGTTGTTACAGACCCTCTGTAAAGGCTGTGAGTGATGCATGTACAGACTGTAGCAGTCACAGTTGATAGAGATGTGACAATTGCTGAGCTGGCAGCTTGCAACTTTTTGCTCTCAGTCCTGGAAATACAGCTGCCTAGAGCATGGCCTGATCCTGTCACACTTCAGCCCAGAGAGTTGTTCTCTTTACCCTGAAGCTCAGTGTGGTTTTGTCCACATGTGCCCTGGTGATGTGTTACACTACCACATGCTTAAAAGCTGCAAGGGGTAGTAATTTAATAATTCTTCTGTGTTTCCACAACAGATGCTGACATTTCACTGTTGTCCCAGAATTAAATGTCAAGTCATTCTTGTTTAAAACTACCATTGAAACGTTCAGGGATCCCATCTCAGCTGTATTTACAGCTGACTGCCTGCCTGCAAAGCCAGCATTTATGAGCATGTTTGTAACTGGGCAGCAATAGTTGGTGTGTTAACTAGAGAGCTGCCTAGGTTAATGAATTGCCTTTCCAGACATCATAACCTACATAAGCAGGGTAGCTGGAGGGGTAGTTTTTCTCTGAAATAAGTAATTATGCATATTGTGGGACTAGCATTTAGGTTTCTGCTGTTGTTGCAATGTGGAAAACAGAAGTAGTGTTGAGAAAAGAGCTGATGGGGTGGGGGGATGTGAATGATCTTAACAGGACACAATGAATCTGCAGCAAGTCAAAATGCAGCACAGAAACACTGGTACAACTTTCATTTATTTTGTTCTCGCTGCACCCATTGTTTTAATCTCTAGCTATGTCTCTGAAACGACGTTCTATGCTCTTGGCGCCTATAGAAGCCCTTTTCTTTCAGTGGAGGGGTCAGGTAAATATCTCCATGCATTGCTGAGCCAACCCCTGTGATGCATGCTCGGCATCTGCCAGTGCTCCAGCATCGAGTGCTGTGAAGCACCTCATCAGCTTCAAAGACTTCTTTACTCAGCTGTGGAAGACTTCTTCAGATCACCTCTCCCTGCTGCCTGACCATGGGCTAAATGCTATGAGTGATTTGGGGGAGATGCAGCAGAGAGATGGGAGCCTCTGACCTGCTTTGATTGCTCAGCCCCCTGGAATCATTGCTGATGACAGAGAAACTGGGAGGGCTGAGGTAACACCAGCAGTGACAAAGTTGTTACATTCCAGAACCAGAAGAAACCAAGGGAAGGAAGTGGGCAGGCAAACCCTGGGGTTGCCTTTTTGTAACCTTCAAATTGAATAGAGATGCTTCCAGACCTGTAGGGATGGCTGAGGGGCAGAGTCAACAGGAGGCACTTTGAAAGTGTACTCTGTAGGAGAGCAAATAATCTATCCGGTGTTTCTTATCTCATGAAGTAGTGTCTCCCTGTAAAAGGGCCTCAGATGCTTCCAGAAAAAAGCCAAATCTCCTTGTCTGTTCTCAGCTCAACGGTGCTATGAAAGCTCTTTCAGCTTGGTCAGTTCACACCTGCCCTGGTTTGTGCCCTAGGGCTGCCTTTTCAATGGTAAAGTAGAAAATGTCCCTTTTTTAGGGGGTGGCAGCTTGTGGGGAGTGTGTTGCTTTGAGCTGTATGAGGAATTGTTGAGATTATTGGTCAGAAGCAGAGAATCTCTGTTTCTGGAGAGTCTGAAAAGGAGCAAAGATGAGTGATAAATAATTTGGGCAGGTTTTATTATTACATTTAGTAGTAGAGTTGTCTCTTTAATGCTTTATATGGTTGTGTTTTTTTTCCACAATAGGTAGGTGAGTTTATATTAGGTAGTAAAAAGCTATTAGTTTTCTCAAAAGATTGTCGATTTCCTCTCCAAATTGCTAAATTACATTTTCACTTTTATGGGAATGCTCTTTCATTTGTGCAAAATCCTGTGCTGAGATGGTTAGACCAATCTCATCATGCTAGGCTATTAGGGGAGCTAATTGGATTTGTCTTACTTGTACATTTCTTTCAGGAATATCTAATAAATGTGGAAATCCATTTGGAAATGAAGAAGGCGTCTTTCTGTGCTTCCAGCCTCAGAGATTTCTGGTATTGCAGCTGCAGCCTGGGCACAGCGAGCAGGAATGAGCTGCTTTCCTGTTGGTAGCCTTGCCAAACCAACCTTTTTTCCAAGCCATGAAGCTGACCATCTCTCTAATTGTCAGAAGTTGCTAAATGGTGCAGTTTCTCTGATATTTAATCAATGCTAATTCCAGAAAGATGCAGGGACATCTCTTGCACGGTCCATTTGGGCTGTCATCAAGGTAGGTGTGAGGGTGACTTCACCACTGTAATTGCTGTTCCTTGTCAGTGTGCTTAGGAATTTAGCTGTTCACTATCCCAGCAAAGCAGAGAAAACCCATTATCCCCATGTTGCAAATGGAGAGGTGTGGGAGCAAGGCAGTGAAAGCGATCCCAAGGTCGGCTGTTTTGAAAGCACTTGGGATGGAGCTACTGCACTAAATCCCAACACTTAAACATTCATTTCTGCTCATGTCTTCCCTCCTGTAACATCACATGACTGATGCTCAATGTGCTGATGCAAGACTATCAGTGACCCTTTTTTACTGGAGTTTCCACTTCCAAGACTCCTGCCTGGATTCAGCCAGGGGTTTGTCCCACACCTTTTATTAATGGGGTTGCCTGGAGTTTGGAGTTAAGTGATCTTGTTGAATGGGTCCCACAAGATGAAATGCTGCTGGCCAATGTGCAGCGCATTAGTGCTGTGCCAGGACCTGTGTTGTGTTGTTGGTCCTGTGAGTGAGAATGGATCTGTTCTCCCTTGGCACAGAGCAAAGTGACCCTTTCATGCCTTTGCAAGGTGCCTGCACCAGCAGAGTTCAGTGCTATTGGTTTGATTCTTTGTACCACACGGCGATTAGGTGTTTTTCCTTTAAATTGAATGTTCTTTGGGGTTGAATCAGGGTCTTGCTTTCCAGGGAAAGCTAAATCTGAGCCACTCACAATTCACCCTGACAGTGTGTCTCTGGCCACACTGGGATAAGTCAACACAACACTCAGCAACTGTCATTTGTGAAAGCAGTTTCTGTAGAGCCAAGTGTCTTTCTCCCCAAGTTGTTCCTTCTTACTGTTGCTCAGGTCAGAGATGGGGACAAATCCCTGAAAGGCTGTGGGTGAGACCTGAATGCTGTTTGCTCCACTTAGCTGAAACCAGCAGGGAGTTTCTGCTGGCCTCAGTGAAGGGGTAGTGGGAAAGGGACACACAAGGAGGAAAAAACCCCAAAACTTGGCTTTAAGCATGTATTGTTTAAATTATTCAGCTTCCCTGAAAAGTGTCCAGTAAATAATACATTGCAGTCACTTTTAGTTCTAAATGGTTGCACTTTGAGGTTAAAATGAAGTCCTAAAATGCCACTTGCACTTGAGTACCTCCAGAGATGCCCGCTGAGCAGCGCTTGCCTGCTGCTCCAGCACCTCTTCTCCGCCACCCCTCCACCCCCCTTTTTCAGGCTGTATTCTGTATTTGTGCAGTGCCAGCTCTAAGTGCTGCCCAGTCAGGTCCTCTGCACCTCCTGTACCAGGAGACTGATTTTTAACAACACTAAGGCACTAACAGTGACAAGCTTGGGCTTGTTTCTATTTGCTTTCTCCATTGCTGGTCAAAATCTCCAGAGTCATTTGTTAACAGCTTTATTCCTTCTTCATTAAAAGGGAGGTCTGAACCTAACTGGCTCAACTCTGAGCTTATGGAAAACCTTTCAAGTGCTGTGCACCACAGTCACAAAATGGAAAAGTAACAGAGCACAGCAACTTGTTCTTCCTTTATTTCCCATCCTGTCCCTGAAACACACACAGCACTTTCTACGTTTGAGGAGAATTCCCCCTTGAGACACCCATAGCTCAGGTGTGGGGTTTTCAGTCATCTTTAAAAGACAGGAGGATTTGGGAGAAACTCTGCTTTAGACTTATCTGCTTCATGTTATGTAGTAATAATGGGAGGCCTGACATTTATGCATTGTCTGCAGGAATGATTTAGCCTTTAAAAACAAAATTAATCTTTTAATGTAAGCTGGTTCATTATTCTGCCTGATTGGAAACAAGAAAATCATGGAAGCCTAGCGAGGCTCCTTTTAAAACTTCCCTCCTGTCCTCCTCCGTGGAGGGGTGAAACCTGCCTGAGCGTACAGCGGGGTAATTAGTTGTTGTTTGGGAAATGCTTTCAAAAGTGTAAGTGTTAAATCATACTGGGTTTTATTATTAGCTCATTTGCATTGTGCAAGAAGGATGCGATCTTAACAGCCGAGCCCTCTGAGATCTATTAATGTCCTCACAGATGCATGTGAGAACACCGATAATGAGAAGCCCAATGCATGCTGAGCTCTGAGTGTGGCCAACCAGGAGGAGAATTTGGACAGCTTCTTGTGTAGCTGCTGCTAGAGTGACCTCTACAAGGGTCAGGCCATGAATGCAGCTGAAAAACAATAAATTTGTGAGCGATCATGATTTCCCAATGTGACAGAAGGAGAGGATGTGTGGAGATGGGCATGGATGAAGGGAGGCAAAGGATGAGGGAGCTGTTGGCTGATGGAAATGGACAGTTCTGCAGACTTGTGGGAGCAGAGAAGGAGTCTGGGGGACAAATGTCCATGCTCCACATGATGTCTGTGCTGGGACACCTGAAGCAGGAAAAGCCCAAATGGGCCAAGAGACTTCCTGGGGAGCAGCAGGCATCTGCAGTAGAGCAGAGAGTGAACATACAGCTGGTGAAAGTCATACTGCTTCCCTGGCTGCAGAATGAGTCTCACAACAACTTTACAATTCTGGTAGAAACTTGGAGAAAGTGGCTCTAAAAGGGGAAGATGCCTTGTTTTTTTTCTCCTTGCCATCATGCATGGTTGTGTGAATGTGTATGTACAGTTGGACTTGGTGATCTGTGAGGTCCTTTCCAATCAGGAATATTCTGTGATTCTATATGCAGTGACCTTTCCTCAATGAGAAAGAAGACAACAAGAAGACTGAAAGTGAGGGAGGAAGGGAGGGAGAGGAAGAAGGTGCTGAGGGTTACACAACAAGTAACAGCGTTGCCCATCCCATACATCCACCCTGACTGAACACTGAGATAGCCCACTTCTAGCCCAAGAGCCACCCTGTCCTTGATGGGGTCTATTTGTGCTGCTTTGCATTGCTTTGTTCCAAGATCTCCTCCCTTGTTGGAACGGTTCCAAATCCACTGGTTTCAGCAATGACTCCTGATCTGTGTCAGTGAGCGAAAGGAACACTGTGTTCCTACAGTATTTTGAATTATTGGTATAAAAGTTGCCACTAAGTCACTCATCCGCTCTTCTACCTGTAAAGCAATGTCTAAGGAGCAGTCTAATGCTCCTGATACCGTTGGAAGAGCCTTATTAGCATGTGATTTGGGGCAGTTTCTGCATAAGCCTAGCAGAAATACTCGTCCATTATATCTCTTTGCAGAGGTTTTTTTTTTTATATAATATTAAACATTAAAATAATTTAGTAAGGCATAAATCAAGTTTTACTGTAGTGCCACTGCACAGGAATAAAGCACTGCTGGAAAGGCACCTGAATACATTGTGGCCTCCTTTGGAATGCGAGCAATTTTAAAATCTAATGTATCTAATGTTGGTTTTACTGTAAATCCCGTCTCAGAGCTTGAGTGCCCTCCTCACCATACATCGGGATTTGACCAGTGTGAGCAGCTGTACAGCTCCTACTTGCTCTGTTTGGGCTGTAAGCAACCACCCAGTTCTTCACTTTGACCAAGCATTGTGTGCCACAACACTGGTTTCTTCAGCTGCTTGGGGTGCTGCTGAGCTTGTGCTGGGGCAGGGAATCAGGAGCTCAGCATCTGGAGTTAAATCCAGAGTGTCACCCATGCCTTCAGTGAAACTGGCAGTTTGCTCACCCTGCACCGGGCCAGTTCATAGCAGCACACTGTGTATTCACATCCCAGGTCTCCCTGAGCATGGCATCACAGCCCTATCTGGATAATCTTTGGCAACATTTTACTTTCATAAGTGAATGCTCTGGGTTGATCCTTTATGGGCTGTCTCCTGCAGTGTCTCTTCTGTTGATTAATCACTGGGAGATGATAAATGAAAATATCAGCTTAAGTAATGTCTGTGCTGTGCTCCCAGCAGAGGCAGAAGTGCTCTGTGAATAGTTTTCTCCTGTCTCTTCTCCTTTGGTTGCCTCTGTAGAGCCGTGTCTCAGGAATTCTCTGACACTCAGGAGCTGTGCAGATGTTCAGCCCCACTTGCTGCGAGCTGAAGAAGAGATGGGAATTGCAGCTTGAGCAGTGGTGAGGTGTGCTAGGAGCATCCTTCTTCCCTGACAGCTGTGTCCCCTGAGCGTATTTGAGGACCCCAAACTTTGGCATACTACATATTTAATCCCTTTGGGCCTCTAAGATGTGGGCTGTGTAGAAGAGCCTTTGAGGCAGCTTTTTGGATCATCTATGAGCATTTTTTAGTTTTACAGATACCTGGATACCTGGATAGTTAGCTGCCCCCCTTCAAAACCTATGCCTTATGCATGGTTAAAAACTGGTTTGGAAATGTTTGGGTCTGGCTGGGATTTTGTTCCATTAAATATTCTGCAATTTCAGTAAATTTTGTGTCTTATAGTGGGAGAGAGACTTTCCAAACTCTATATAAAAAGGCAGGACCTCCTGGGACTGAAGTGCAGATATTTTCCATGACTTTGGGAGGACTTTCTGGTGTGTATGTGACTGAAACTTGTATATACTTGCAAAATAAAAGTTCCTTTTCTGAAGTGCCTGATTTTTGGATAGGTAAAGTTATTTGTCAAGGTATTTTTGATGTACAGCATTTTGATGGCATCTGCAGTGTCTGTGAGTGATACATCTCTCTGAAGGCTTTACTTCTTCTGCTGTGTGATCTGCTCCCAACAAACTCCTGAGAGCAAGTGATTTATCAGCCACTGTTTTTAGGGTGAGGAAAAGACTAATGCTTTATGGATCTATCAGCGTCCCTGCATGGCACATGGAATACAATATCTGCCAAAGAGGGGAGGGATGTCTGTTACCTGGCAATCCATCATTTCTCCCAGTGGCCCATGGCAAATGCACTTTTTTCCATCAGACAACATGTGAATACTGTTATACACTGAAGAGCTTCTTCCTTCTCCTCCACAGATCAGTATAAATTCCTGAAAATGCAGCTTCTGCAGGATGAACAATAAGATGGAAATGGTCAATTTATCAGGGAGAAGCCGTCACTGCTTGCAGCTCTTGGTTTCAGCAGGACATGTGCTATCTCCAGTGATGCAGCTGGGCTGTGGCCAGCACAATGGAATCACGACGGGGATGAGAAAGCCAGGCCAAACATGCCCATGCAGCCTGCCAGCTATGCATGTGCTAAAAACATGCAGATGTGTCAACAGATGCTCCATGTTGTATTTTTTCTCCCCTGCCTCGTGGTGATTTCCTCCCCTACAGGCACACCTCAGCTGACCTTGACCCCGTGGAGATCATCCATCCCTTCGATAGTGGAAGAGTAAGTGGAACTCGTTGATAACCTGGTGAGTGTCTGCTGGGGAGTACAATCCTTCTCCTATGTCTCTCCTTGGTGTTTTAATTGATTCAGGGTTTTCCCAGCGGAGAACTCCTTAAGAGCATTTGAGACAATCAGCTACACATGATTCTGCCTCTCATTACTTACAGACTTAAGGCAGGTGGATGATTAAGTGGAATTTTTATGGCGTGAGCAGTTGTAACAAGGGAAATTATCATCCTAGAGATGAGACAATGACTTGGCTCTTACTGCATCTGCTGGCAGGTAACTAACCCAGTGACTTTGCCTCTGATCTTGGAGGAAGTCCTCTGCTTTCTCTTCCAGGACAAACCTGCATTTACTTCCCTCTCACATTAAAAGGACAAGTGGTGTGGACATACATGCTCAGGAAAATGGCTTCAGATGTCTTTTGGGCTGTTGCAGCCCTGACAGAGGTGAGGACACTTGTAATTTTCAACTGCCTCTGCAGGCACAGGATGGAGAGCATCCTTTGGGCTCAGGGACTTTGAGCTCAGAAGACATTACTCCTTGTTGATAGACCGTTTTTGCAGGGAGTCATTGTCAAGAAAATGACAGGTCTCAATGAAAAGCTAGATCCAGTAACAACCAGTAATGCTGCTTCCTAATTTGGTTTGAAGTTTTGAAGCAGTCCCTCATCTTAGCAGAGATAACTAAACGCTGCCTATTTGATGCGGTGTGTAACTCTTTGCTATAATGGATACTTGACAGTATCTGTGTACTTACCCAGAACAGTAAAAGCCTCCTGCACTTAAATGAAATACACACAGCAGATCTGGAGATGAGTACAGGAGATGCTTGAATACCTTTTAGACAACTGTAATTCAAACCATAAACTCAATATATAGTGCGATAGTGTGTGTAAAGGAGTGCTTCCAACACCAGCTTCTGTGTTCTGCAATTCAGGCCCATTGATTCCTGAAGCGATACTGTACCCAAACCCCAAACTGTTGCATAAACATAACAAATCCATCACTGAAACAATGAAGGAGATGCAGAAAAGATGCAGTTAGCTATTCACAATGACACAGCTCACGTGGGCCAAAGCAGCATGATGGTATTTTGTGGTCTTTTCTCGCAGGTCATTAGTGATAGAACAAGAGGGACCGGCCTCAAGCTGCACCAGGGGAGGGTTAGGCTGGACATAAGGAAAAATATTTTTTACTAAACGAGTAGTCAGACCTTGGAACAGGCTGTTCAGGCAGGGGGTTGTGTTGCCATCCCTGGATGTGTTTAAAGATCACTTAGATGTGGTGTGCTTAGAGATCTGCTCTAGTGGTGAGTGAACTTGGTAGAGCAGGGTTATTTGTTGGACTTAATGATCTCACGGGTCTTTTCAAACCAAAATGATTCTATGATAAGGAGATGAAAACACATAAAGGATGAGTCCTCACCCATATCACTGAGCACTTTGCCTGCCTCTTGTTGCTGAAATCAGGCAGAATTTGCACCATGGAGCACCTGCACCTCTGAGCAAAATGATATTCCCGGATTCCTCTGAATTCTTGCTTTTCCTATCTACTTAATGGGAGTTTTGTCAACCGTGCATGCTAGACACAATAAATGGATAATAAATAGTGTAGTCTGAGGACAGCAACAGGCTCCGACAATCCATTAACCAACAAGACATGTTGCACATTCCAGCTTATTAGTCTCATATCCATAATATATTTGAACAGTCTCTCCCTGGCAGGCATTTTCTTAGAACAAACACACAGGTTGAACTTTCATTTTTCACTCCTTTTTCAAAATTTTGGAGTGGAAAAGAACTGGTAGAGAGCTGTTGGTGCTAATTTGATTCCCTATTTGCACAGGAAATTTTAAAGTCTGGAGTTTTTTGTTCTGCTTACACTTGCTCCCTCACGATTTTCCTCTGCAGAAGCAGTGTCATGCAGGCTGGGGGCGAGCAGCGAGGAGATAGCCTGGGCAAAGATATTTTTGGCAATTTATCGTACATGTCCCTTTCTTTTTAAAATAAAACCTCCTCTCACCCACCAGCTTGCTGCCCACTTTATACAGCTGCTTGCTGAGCAATGAGCAGCGTGGGCCCCTTCCACAAATTGCTGGTATTTAGGGGTTTTTGCTGGTGGGACTGAGCTGGGCTGTCTTGGTCCCAGCTGGTGCTGCAGCAAGGATCCCTGTGTCCCTGTGGTAGGTGGGTGGATGCAGAGTCCCACCAGGCCTGTGGAACTCTGTGGTGACTTCAGCTCAGTGAGCAACAAGTTCCCAACTGCTCCAGCCAGAAACTAGTGGGTGAATGGCCTCAGTGGAAGAATAAAATTTGCCTATGGATGCTGTTCAGTGCAGCCCCACCAGTAACTTGTCCACTGTTCCCCAACAGCATGTCAGGTCTGTGGGCACTACTGAGCATCCTCAGACCAGTTTATCCAGGTCTCTAGTGCCATCCCAGGGGCCTTGCACTCACACCACAGAATTCCCAAGTGAGGTCCTGCTTTGTCTGTTAGTTGAAGGATGGCTGCTGTGAAAGTAACTCAGCTGTCTTGCAGCTCAGACTGGGAGTGGTGAGGGTTCATCGGATGACCTATTTACTCATGGGAAGGTGCAGTGAGTTCATACGTGTATGGTTCATATGTGTATGTGCAGATGAGGCCATACACCCTTCACATTCCATATTGGGTGCATGTGTGGTTCTGTGCAAGTCACTGAGAAGGGTTGTGGATGTTCTTCACTGATGAAGGGGCTTGAGCGTAGGTCTTATGAGGAACCACTGAGGGAGCTAGGGCTGGTTAGTGGGGAGAAAAGGAGGTTGAGGGGAGACCTTGCTCTTTACAGCTATCTGAAAGGGGCTTGTAAAAGAGGTGGATGCTGGTCCCTTCTTCCAAGTAGCAAGTGACAAGACAAGAGGAAATGGCTTCAAGTTGTGCCAGGGGAGCTTTAGATTGGACATGAAGAACAGTTTCTTCTCCAAAAGGGTTGTCAAATCCTGGCACAGGTTGCCCATAGTAGTAGTGGAGTCTCTGTCCCTGGAGGGTCTGAAAAGCAGTTGGGATGTGATGGCCCTGGCTCAGCGGTGGGCCTGCTGAGGTTAGCTTGAGGACTGGACATGATGACCTTAAAGTTCTCCTCCAATCCAAACAACCCCGTAACTTGGTGATGCAGCGCGCGGACAGCAACACCCGCCGGCATCGATGAGAGACCAGCGCGAACGCAGGTGGGGCGGGGCCGGTGGGCAGGGCCGGGCAGGGGCCCGGGGCCAATGAGCGCCGGGGCGGGGCCGCTACGCGGGCCAAGTTTACCGGTGGCGGGGGGAGCTGATCAGCTTGGAGGCGGGTGGTGGGTTAATGGGCGGGCGGTGAGGCGGGGCTGTCCCGGTCCTGGGGCTCCGGGAGGGAGACGCGGGGCTGAGCTCCGCTCCGTACCGGGAGCACAGGAGCTTTCTGGTCCCGGTCACGGCCATGCTCACGCCCGCCGGTCCCGTGTAGAAGAGCAACCGGTGTCCCGGGAGGATGTCGAGGAGCGGCGGAGCTCTGCTGCTGCCGGTGCTGCTGGCGGCGCTGCTCGGCATCCCGGGGGCGGCTCAGCCTGCGGGGGAATCCGCGTGTCGCCCGGTCCGCGCCGCCTTCCAGCTGCTGCAGCCCGGAGCCAAATGGGTACCTGAGAGCCCGGTGCCAGGTGAGACCGCTCGGCCCCGTGTCTGTCCTGCTGCGCACCTCCCCGCCACCGTGGGGCTCCGCTCCTCCGGGGATTAAGAGGCCCGGGGTAGGAGTCGCGGGGCTGCGCGCTGTCTCACTGCCCGTGCAGATCTTCCTAGCTCCGTGGTGCGGGGGTGCGCCCCGTCGTGTCCAGTTGTGTGCGAATGGAGCTGCGGCTCTAGAATGGGAGTCTTCTGGCTGAGCGAGGTTCTTACTGCCCCCGTTTTGTTAACGGAGTTGGTGTTTTACCTAGAGCTGGCTTCGGGTAGATATGCGGTGCTGCCCCCACGCACCTTTTGGAAGGGGTAGCGTGAGGTGCCCAGGGGTTGTGGGGTCCCAGGAAGCGCGCAGAGGCACCCGGCACTCCGCACCCCTCATATACTGCTTCCCTCAGTGCCCTGTGTGCCGGGCAGCGAAGCCGTCACCGGTGGGAAATCTCAGTCCGTAAAGACAGTGTGAGACCATTCAGCCCTCAGCCCCAACCTCAGCCGAAGGGCTGCCACAGCTCCGGAAACTGTGACCAGACAGAGGCAGCTGAGCTGTGGGTACCCTACAGGTGCCATGGCCCGGGAGGAGGTTGTTACAGATGTGGGCAAGATGGGACTGTGCCCTGCAATGAGCATTACAGGTGGCTGCTGCCTTGAAGTACCGCACTGCACATATCCTACAAGTCTGCATGCTGCTTATATGTCTCATTCTGTTTTAAAATGTAAGTGAAGCCCTTGAATTATCTGCCTTGTAAAGGTCCCTTGGCAGCTTTTGGGTAATATGGGAGTGTCGGTTCTTCCAGGCGGGTGGCAGTGTGTTGGCAGTGTGTGTGCCCGAATGAATAGGGTTTGATAGCTGCTTTAGGAAGCTGCTGGGAGAACTCGGGAACTGTTGTTAGGTTAAACACACAGCAGTGGATGCCTGTGCCGAAAGGCTTGTGATCAAAGTATAAAAAAGAATAGATAACAGGCAAACGTGACAAGCAGGGGAGGAGCAATGATATCATTGCCAGCAATAGCTGCTTTAATAATGTGTGGAGTTACATTTCTTGTATTTGCTGTTGCAAGGGCTAGAAATATCAGAGTTGCTTCAGCCATGGTCTGCGGTATTACAGGAGAAGAAGGGGAGAAACACAGGGCTGGTGCTGCAAGGTGTTGTGTACAAATTACAACTCCTTTACAACAGCTCTGTAAGACTGTAGCAATACCTCAGCTTAACAGCTGTGAGATCCAGAGTTTAGATGTAAATCCTGGTGAGAGGGTACTTCCCCTATCTTTTCCTATCCTCACACCCCCTTCCTATATGTTATTTTTGATTTTTCTCTTAATACATCCTTCACACTAGCTACAGGAGCAGCATGTTTTCTTTTTCTATCTTTCAGGCTCTTGGTCCACAATCAGTATGGAGGTAGCTCTGGAAACACTTTGCAATGAAATATTTGCATGGAGAGTTGCAGGAGGGGAAAGAGCTGCTCTTATCACTAAATTGACAAACTGTTTGTTTGTCATCAAAGGAATGTCTTCCCTTCTGTAAATTCAGTGAAATGTTTGCTTTGATCCCTAGCTAACTTTGCTGGAGAGTATTCTTACAGGGAGAGATGATGGGGGCCAGGGGGAGGGAGCTGGGCTCCCTGCAGTTTTTGCAGTGCCTAGTGAGGGACTGCTGAGACCTCCAAGCAGTGTGGCTAGTACTTCCTCAGCCCTAGATTGGGTTGTGATCACAATGGGTGCCTTTGACCAGTATCTTCTTTTTCCATGAGGGTTCAGGTTTCTAAGTTGTGCTATTGCTCCTGGGGAGCCCCAGCTGCATCCCTGATACTTAGAAAGAAAGAGTAAGGAGCCCTTTGCTTCTCTGCAGAGCTTGTGTGTAGCTGGATCAATATCTCATAATAGGGCTGGTGTTTCAAGTGAATGCTTCCAGCTTGTTATGATGATAAAGTTCCCACATATCAAATTGAGAGTGGATTTTACATTTGCTTAAGTACATAAACTTGATCATAATTAAAGCAGTGACTACTTGCTTATACCTTGGATCTGGCCCATCTTGCATGACTCTGTGTAGTAATTACACTTTAGAGCACTCGCTTCTCCTAGTAGTAGCTGCATAAATCTCTGTAATAGAGAAGTATCACTCAAGAACTGTTTTCCAGGCTTTTGTTTACTGCTTTTCTTCCTTTCATATGTCTGTCATTTAAAAAGTTTGGTGTTCCCAGCCACAAATCACCCTGGAATCAATTCTGAGACTGCCTGTAGATCATTCCACCCTGGAGAAACAAAGCATTTACATGGCTTAGTTAAAACATGGGGTGGAGGTTGTAGAAAGTTGGTTTTGACACAAACAGAAGGTGATGATTTCTGGGAGCCACATCTTGCATTACAACCAGGTGTGGCTGAAGGTGTAAGTAGAGAAATGCTGTCAAGTTATGCCATGTATGGGAGAAAAATCCCTTGTCTCAATTCTACTGGATTAGCGGTGCTTGTGCTGGGGAGGATATCGTCACAGGGCTCCCTGTGAGGGAGCCCAGCCACACCGGACTGATACCTTTTTTTTTCTTAAGGGTAAGGGGCAATTTGGAGGAATGTGAGGGAAGTGTCATGCTGTTTCATGAGTGCTATTAATGTTCCGGGAGTAATTCTGGCTGAAGGCGTGCATCAGTCAGCAAGTAGAAACTCTTGTCTCCTCTAGTCCTGCTGTCTGGGGACCAGGATTTTGTAGCTCTGGAGCATGCTTTGGCATGCTTGGAGGCGGAGAGCAGCACGACCCAACTACTGTCAGCTGCAGCTGACTGTGCAGAGCAGTGGGAGGATGTAATTCATGCCAGTAGCTAGATGAGAGGCCTTCTGCTGGAGTGGAGTGAAGGAAGGAGTGACAGGAGGCGCTTTCTTCTGCCTTTTTTTTTTTCCTCGAGTCTCATGAGCCATCTCATCTCATGAGCCAGACTGGCATTGGGGTAGCTTCACTTTCATTAATAATTAAATTATCTTTATCTGGCACTGCCTTGGTTTTCTTCCTTTATGTTTTCCCTGTATGTAAACAGTAACTCCTGTATAAACAGTGACTTGAATTTCCATTTTTTTTCAGATCTCTTTTTCTTTCCTCCTTGCCATTCAGATTGCTTTGTATTGGTGGTTACACTTGTGGTAATTGTCTTGGGGTAGAGGGGAAGAGTGAAGTGTTGCCTTGCTGTGATGGGGAGAGAAGGTGGGTGTCTCTGCCCTGGGCCATATGGAGACTAAGGAATAATTTTCTCAGCTGAAATATCTGCCAGCAGGTCTGTTTTCCTGCTCTCATGGCGGAGTGAAGTTTCAAGCTTTTTTGTTCTTTCTCTTTGATGGAAACAAATATGGATTTGCCCTAAGAAAATAGAGGAGATTAACCTTTTGCTTTTGGTGATGAGGTGTAAAGCTTTACAAGGGGCTGTCTCAGTACACCAAGTTTTCTTCTGCCTTTTGTTGGCGGCTGGTGTGTGCAATGTACAATATAATTCTAATTTAAAAACTAAAAATCCCAACGCTTCCCACTGGACCCAATAGGCTTTTGCTCATGAGCTGTTTTTCCTTGTGCTCCTGCTCTTATTCTGCTTTTCCTGAGTGGGGCGAATGGTACTCTTCCATGTGCAGCCTTTCTGTTTAGCTTAGCAAGGCAGTTTAGAATCTTAGTTTACTAGATAATTGAGTTTTCTGTTCTTAATTATTTCAGACCTGCAAGTTGTTCTCTTGATAGTGAAGAGAGCAGGAGCAGAACCCTAAAATTTAGTTACCTCCTCAGGCAGTGGTTTTATAGTGAGATCATTAATTTTATTTTTTCCCAGAGGTTAATTTTAATAACATCCCCATGAATGCTCTTCACAGCCTTCAGAGTGGCTGTAGGATAAGTGTGACTGTAACAAATGTGAGGGGGCACCCGCAAATTACCTCCCTACTTTTGGTGACAGTGTTGCAGCTGCATTTGTTAGGAGGAAACAGTCTGTAAGCTCCCTCTATTTTCTCTGTAACTTGTTTTAGAAGATACGGTCTTACGTGTTACATTTGCATGGTGATCCTCTGGCCAGCATTGCAGTACTTGGGGAGGAATCTGGACTTCAATGGCTTTGTGAAACACAAGATGGAATAGAAAATAAAGAATCATTAAGCAGTAATAAATATCCCATGTAGTACCCATACTGTTCTAACTTTAATCACCTATCGAATGAGGTTACTTTATAATTTATCTTTTTAATTAGTCTTTAAAAAGATTAGCACTTAACCTGGGTTCTGAGCAGTTGCATTTCCTTTTCCTCCCCAAATGCTGACATTAAGAGCCAGTGACAGACACATGACCCCCCACATCCCATAATTTAGAAGGCTTTTAATAAAAAAACCAAATATTGAAATAGCTAGAGGAAAATTCTCTATACTTAAAGGCTGAATCACTGCTTTTATCTGTTTAAAGCATGATGCTGACTGTGAAACAGTTAGAGAAAGAGAATTATCACAAAGCAGCAGCATTCCTGTGGGTAATGTTAATAAAAATCTGTGAACTAGGAGGGTGGGATGAAGCCCTCTGACTTTTCCAGGCTGCAGAACGCGAAGGGTGCAGCTGCGTTGGGGTAGCGGAGCCCTCCCATCCCATGGGGAGGAGGCTGCAGCACTGTAGCAGTGAGCAGGGACAGGTCCTTATTTTGGTAATGCCAGGGTTAATTTGAGGGGAATGTTAATCTGATTTCAAATACTGTTTGGTCTGGGTGGGCAGGCTTGCATGCCCCAGCAGAGAGCACAGCTTGTCCGCCTATATCTGACGACAGACTTGGAGTTGTGCTGGGATGTCTAAAGCCAAAATACAACCCTTCAGCTTCATGAAGGAGTTCACACTGACTGCAGATGATCTCAAGGGCTTTTTTTGACATTTAATCCACTGGAATGATGTTCATTTCTGCTATACTAACCACCTATCTGTAGGAATAATTGTACATCAAAGTCATATTGAATGCTTTACATTAATTTCCACACTGTATCAGGCAGGAGGAGGAAGAGGCAGACTGCAGAGATCAGTGCTGTCAGCTACGAGTGTATACAAAGTTACCAGAGCATTTACACTGCTGTTCCCCAAGATGGCATAAATGGCATGGTGCCGTGATGGTGCCGTGATGGTGCCCAGCTCTGAGTGCCCGTGGAAGAGGTCAAAACCAGCTCCTACTCACCCATGGGAGCTGGATGTCAGAGGGTCAGTCTCCTGTGCTTAACATCACATCACTGGTATCATAAATCTTGCCAAGATTGGTTCGTGAGCATACAAATGCATTTCACTAGAACTGCAGGAGTACTTTGTGGGACTCTTGCCTTCCAAAAATGAATTTGTAATGATTTATAGCAAAAAGAGGGGGTTGTTTGCAAGTACTGAGGTGTAATGGCTTGAAACTTTAAGAAAAAAGGCGATGTGTAGGTTGAAAGATAAAACTGTTTTAACAGTGAGGGCCATTAGGCAGTGGAATGGGCTTTGCTATCTTGCCAGTAGGAGCTATCACTGGAGGTGTTTGTGTTAGATAAAATGCTTGGAGGGGGTGGATGGAGAGGCAGGGGTAGCATTTGATGACTCACAGAACCTTTTCCATTGCCATTTTGGAGCCAGGGACATGTGACATGTCTGCGTCTGTGGGCTTGCAGGCAGTTGGCTCTGCATCCATCATGCTTCTGGACTATGCATGGTTTGCACAGCTCCCACACTTGAGATGCAGAATCTTGCATTGTGCTGCAAGCATGAACACAGAGCAATGGTATCTATAAACCCTGAAGTTGCAAGTCAAAAAGTCCCTGTTTCATTGGCGTCTGCTGGGGCTGGGGTCAGTGGAGTGGGGTAATTGCTCCTGGGGATTGAGAAGAGAAGTGTGTCCAGCAGGTGTAGGGAGGTTCTCCTCTCCCTCTATTCTGTCCTGGTGAGACCACACCTGGAATACTGTACCCAGTTTTGGGCTCCCCAGTTCAAGAAAGACGGGGATCTACTGGAGAGAGCCCAATGGGAGGGCTATGAGGATGACCGTGGGCATGACTAAGGGGCTTGCACACCTCTCCTGTAAGGAAAGGCTGAGATAGCTGTAGCTGTTTAGCTTAGAGAAGAGAAAGCTTAGAAGGGAGTTTATTAACCTCTATAAATATCTGAGAGGTGGATGTCAAGAGGAATGGACTAGTCTCTTTTCAGTGGTGCCTGATATTCAGTTGTCAGGAATAATGGGGGTAAGCTAGAATATAGGAAGTCCCACCTAAACTTCTTTACTGTGGCAGTGGTGGAGCACTGGAACAGGTTGCCCAGAGAAGTTGGGGAGTTGTCTCCTCCCACCTGGATGTGTTCCTGTGTGGCCTGTCCTAGGTGATTCTTCTTTGTCCAGGGGTTTGGACTAGATTTTTAGAGGTTCCTTCCAATCCTTAATATTCTATGATTCTATAACCTCCTTTCCTCACCATTGGGGTTACAGATGGACTTTTTGGGTTAGTTTGCCATCTGGGAAAACTGCATACACAAAGCAGCTGGCAGATGGACATCAGGCTTCTGTCCCCTGGCTAGCTGTAGCAATGTTTGGTGCCAAGGACCTTGTCCCTCCCTGGTAGCTGCTAAGAGCCTGTCTTGCCTGCATTAACCCATTGCAATTACCATGATGTTTCTGGTCACTGGTGTTAGTTTGCTCTATCTCTCTAAAGCATTTTAAGCCATCAGAGTTAATTCTCAGGCGTTTTTCTCCTCCTCCATGCTGCTCTGCTACAGTGTGTCTGTGTCTGTCTCTTTATTTGACAAAAATAAAATCCATTTAGGAGAAGAAAGTGACTTAATAGCTAAAAAGAAGGATGGGATGTGAGTAGATGACCTTACTGCTTCCTATCTCTGGCTTCAGCTTGAACAGATCCCTTAATTGCCAACTTTCAGCGTTTTTGTATTGGTATTTCCATTAATCGTGGAAGGCTTTTTTTTAATTTAAAATGTGTCCTAATGTAATAAATGTAGGAGGAAATAAGCTTTGTATTAGCAAGAAATGTTATTGTATTTTGGCACGAAAAGAAGCGTGATAATCCTTTTGCAGTGTAAATTGACTTGCTTTTGACTTTTAAAAACCTTTTAAACTTGTGTTATTAACCACTTCTCTCATTAATGCAGTGTCTTGCTGCTACCTGTTTTTATGGTCCCTGCTCTGTTTGCAATACATGCAATACCTGTTGCTGTGCTCTGGAGTGGGTCACTTTGCAAACTACCTGATTTTTAGATGATGGTGGTGCTGGCTTTTTGTTGGGGAGCTTCATGAAGGAGTTTGTGCTGCACATCATGCTTTGCATAAGGGGAATCCAAAGTTGCAGGTAGAGATGGAGCCAGATAGTGCTATCAGTCTAGCTTTGGGTCATGGCTTTTTGTGCCCCTTTGCTGTATGCTGTTGCATAGCAATAGCAGGACTTGCATTTTACAAGCTCTCTTCCATGTGTGCAAATCATAGAATCACTGCAGTTGGAAGAGACCTACAAGCACTTCCAATCCAACCATCAATGCCCCCATGACCATTAAACCATGTTCTGTAGTACCATATCTAAATGTTTCTTGAATACCTCCAGGGGTGGTGACTCCACCACCTCCCTGGGCAGCCTGTTCCAATCCCTGACCACTCTGTCAGTGATGTTTTTCGTAATATCCAATCTAAACCTCCTCTGGCACAACTTGAGACCATTTCCTCTTGTCCTGTTGCTAGTCACTTTGGAGAAGACTGACTCAGACCTCTCTACAACCTCCTTTCAGGTAGCTGTAAAGAGCAATAAGGTCTCCCCTCAATCTCCTCTTCTCTGGACTAGGCAACTCCAGTTGTGTTTTTCATGTTGCTTTTCCCAGGTGCTGCTAGGGAAGGGATGGGACAGGAGGAAGGATGGTTTCTACTGTTGTTGCTCCCACACCCTGATGACTGTTTTCCAGGCAATACATGAGTGAGCTGACAGTAACATTACTTCTGTTCTTCTAGAATATACTTGCAAAAGTGACTTTTGGCACTTATTAGTAATTAGTGAGAGAGCAGGTCTTCTCTTAAGAGAGAGACTCTTCTCTTAAGAAAGAGAAGAGAGTTGAAGGATGCATAATCTTTCTAGAATAAGGACATAAGCCACCAAACTTGCTCTGATTGAAGAAAAGCAAACTGGAAGGCAGAGTGAGGCACCACCCAAGAGGCACTCAGACCCTTCCAGCAAAGGCTAAGGTGTGTGGAGAAGTCATCCCAGAAGTCTGGGCTCGTCACTGGCTCAGGGACTGCTTCCTAATCCTGCTCCTGGGCAGTGCTGAGCCTTGCTCTGGGTGCTCGTGCTTTGGGAGTGATGCAACTGTGGTGGTAGACCCCATGGCGGATGGGAAGTGTGAAACTAGATGATATGAGGTCTGTTCCAACTGAAGCCATTCCATGATTCCTTACCTCTATGCTGGCAGGAGACAGAAGGGCGATGCTTTCTCATTCGGCTTGGCACCAGCACAGCAGTGGATGCAGCTTGTGGAATTAGAGCAGGCAGTGTGCTGGCAGACATGCAGAGCAAACTCTTAGAGGCTATTGCTCAGCAATCCTGGCTCTGACTTATCAGTTTTCTCCTTTGGCCAAGCTGCTTGCTCAGGACAAATTCTGGAAACGTCATCGCTTTGGGCAAACAGCAATTACAGCGATGCTAACGTATGGGGACAGTTTAATCTCCATTCCTACCTCCTAATGCAAATTTTTTTGCTCGTTTTGTGCCTCTCTCCAGGGTCTGACCTGCAGGTATGTATCCCAAAGGGCTCCACGTGCTGCTCCAGGAAGATGGAGGAGAAGTATCAGGCTGCAGCCCGCCTGAATATGGAGCAGCTCCTACAATCCGCCAGCATGGAGCTGAAGTTCCTGGTTATCCAGAACGCTGCAGTTTTCCAAGGTGAGCACTAGGGGTGGTCCAAGCATGTGGAGGAGGAAGTGCTTTGGTTTCTTTTCCTCTGCACCTGGCAATTGGAAATGCTGGTGACTAAAAGTGTTTTGTTCCCCTGTTCCTATATTTGTGTATACTGTGTCTGCTAATTTATGATAAATAGTTTGGTTATATGGCTGCTCTACAGGGCTTGTCCTAAATATTCTTGTAGCTGGAACAGCAAATGTTAAAGACTACCTGTCTTTAAGTGCACATTTACAACGAAATGAAACTACTGAACTCTGTGAACCTACTTCCCCAAGAATTAAAATATCTATGCAGGTACCATCTTGTCTGACTCTGCCAGTCCCGGAAAAACAGGTTGCAGTAACGTGGTCTCGTTTTCAGCTCAGTCACATGCTGTCACAAATGTGCGTATTGTGATTATTGCTATGCACTGCAAAATTAAGTTGACTGTCCCACGTGAAGGTGGGTAGAGGCTGCTTTGTTCACCAGTGTGGTCCCTAGTGCTTGCCATGAGGCTTCTGGCTGTTCGGTAACCTGACGCCACACTATCTGGTGGCAGGTCTCTTCTTTTGGGAAGGAAAATGTGATTATTTTAGCAAAATTGACAAATAGTTCCTACTGCACATACACACTAGTCTGTGTTGCTTAAATCTGCTATCATTTGGTTTTTCAGGGTTTTTTATGCAAGTGAAGCTTATTCCATCCATGGTTAATGTGCAATGGAATGATGGCTTGTTTGTAGACTGACCTCTCATTGAGGTGTCATCACTCTGTAATAGTTCATTTTTGCGTATATTTTAGAAAGAAGGTGTGAGCGATCAAGAATTGGTCCTTTATGCTGATTTATTTTTGTTCACGCCTCACTAGCAGCAAGACCTGAAGCCTGTGAGACCCTGGCAAGGTGCTCTTCTGGTTCACAACTCCCTGACTGAAGTGTAATGTGTTGTTTTTCTCAATGTAAGATCAAATAAATTGCTGAGGAGGTAACAGCCTTTTTGTGTTCTTTTCCAGCACTGCTTAATGCAGTGACCATTAAGTTCCAATTCTTCTAAACAGAATGGAGTAAAACTAATGAGATTCTTTTGTTGGAAACGTGAGCTAGCTTCAGAAATGGTGAATAACCTGCCTGGAATACAGAGTGTCTGCCTCCTCTACTGTGCGTAGGAATGACACTGTTGTTACTACAGGTGGTTGTGCTGAGCATTGCAGAGTTGATGCTCTGAACTTTCTGCCTCTTCTGGACAGAGTTGAATCTCCTGATCTACTTGTTTTATTGTTGGTTTCTTGTGTTTTGGTTTTTTGCCTGTTTGGTGGTTTGGTTTGTTTTAACCATGAGTTCCATCCTGGCCAAGACAGCCCTTTATCTTTGCAGAGGCTTTGGAGCTGATGTTACTCTGAAAAGCCTTGACATAGAGAATTGCTATTTTTGATGGTGGGGAAGAAAAGCATTTAAGTGAAGAATTCTTGACCACTACTGCTATAAAAAAGATTGGGACTAATCTTAAAGATCTTTTGCTGTCTTATGGTGGAAGAGTAATTTGTCTGGAACTAATGAGGAGATCACTGTAATTATCTCCTATGTAGAGCTTTAGATTTGACAGCAGCTCATTAGACTTCTGAGAATAGTTAAAGATAACAGAAACAATTTTAAAATGCATCCTTATAGGATGGAACACTTAATTTTTTAGTAGGTGAATCTTTGGATTGCTGCCTGTTAAACAGGATTTATATGGCTGCAGCACCAGAGGCTGTTTCAGCTCAATACGTGGTGGTTTGGTTTCTTGTAACTGCTTGTAGTAGGGGATAGGCTTCTATCTCAAGATATCACTAGTGGAACTAGTACCAGGAGGTGGCATCTCCAATGTAGTCTGGAGAAACAGAGGCTGAAGAGAGAACTTATCACTGTCTACAACTACCTGAAAGGAGGTTACACAGAGGTGGATGTTGATCTTTTCTCCCAAGTGACAAATGACAGGACAATGGGGAAATGACCTCAAGTTGGCACAGGGGAAGTTTAGGGTAGACATTGGGAGAAACTACTACTTTGAAAGGCTCATCAGGCCTTGGAACAGGCTGCCCAGGTTGGGAATTGAATTGCCAATTCCGTACAATTGGCAATTGGAATTGTCTCTCCCGTGTTTGAGAGTCATGTAGATCTGGAGCTTGGGGATGTGGTTTAGCTGTGGACTTTAGAGCAGATTAATGATTGAACTAGCTGCTCCCCTGGCACAGCTCAGGAGCATAGGATGCCCATGGCAGCGCTATGCACTCTGAGTTCAGCTAGAGGTGGGATGCTGGAGTGATCAGGGAAGAGGTACTGGTGACCACTGTTGGATCTCCTAGAGTCCTGAGCATGTCCTAATCCCATATAGTGTCTCAGCTTTAAAGCTGAGGACAGATGCCTTACGGCTTGAGAAACTGGGACTGCAGCAGTGTGATAGCTTAAAGCAATACTAGCTTTCAGACACGGCTCTGTCAGGAAAGGATGCACTGTGTTTGCCTTGCATTGGATTGGACTCGGGCATCTGCTGGGGATCCTGCACAGACGGTGGGTAACTGCAGTGCTCTCTGGAGCTGGGTTGTATGTTGGTATGGAAACACATCCACTCGTATTGAAAGCACAAACATGAAATCCTTCAGAGTTTATTTTAATACTTTTAGCCTGGCATCTAAAGGGACTGCTAGCCTGACAAACAAAATCTCACCCAGATGTTATTATTTTGCACCAAATTTAATTTCTTCCTGCTGAAGCTAGAGCGGCATCGCTGCTGATAAAGATCAAGGGAAATTGTCTGGCATTTACAGAAAATCTCGTCTAGGCCTATCTGTTACAATGTTCACTTAGCAAAGTTTATTAGATTATTAGTCTTAGACCCTTGGGCTTTTTCTTTATTGCAGTTAAGAAAAAAAATCCCAACCAAAACAAATCCTGCCTTCACTAAACTTAAATGGTACAATTAGCTCCTGGTCTTATCTTACAGGCATATTTTAGAATTAGGAAGATGTGATTTAATCCTCTGGAATCTTGCTGTTTGGCAGTGCTAGAATGTATTGTAGCTGCCTTGACTGCAGTTAAATCTTCCTACAGGGTTTCCTTAAGGACAAGATTTTTTTTGGTTTTTTCAAGCAGTGTTTCCATGCTGCTATCAGCCTGTATCTGCACCTCCTGGTTCGGGTTCTCAGCCACTGGCAGCTCCGTGGTTCTTTGTGAAGCTGGGATGAACCACATCACTTCAAAACTTGATGTCTTTGATAAGTGATAGTATTGCTCCAGAGTCTCAAACAAGCTAAGTGAGAGTTAATGAAGTCACCCTGTTGTGGTAAATGGTGAGAGCCCTGACTGTGGTTTGCTTTCTCCCTTTTCTGTCTGCTGACTCTAGATCTTAGGTTTTTGGAGAGTAGTTTCTGGCTCTGCCACCACCTAAACCTTTTCTAATAAAACATATAAAAAAAGCTCTCAACAAATTCTACTGGTTCCAAAATATTACTGAATCGCACAGTCATTAAAGCTGGAAAGGATCTCCAAGATCATCAAATCCAGCCTTAACCCAACACCTCCAGGACCACTAGAACATGTCCCAAAATGTCACACCTACTTACCTTTTGAACACCTTCAGGGATGGTGACTCCACTTCCCTGGACAGCCTGTCCCAATGTTTCACTGCTCTTTCACTGAAGAAATTTTTTCTAATTTCCTGAATCTGAATAGCTCAGCTTTGTTAAAGGTAAACTTAAACAAGAAAATAACTTGGTTGTTCTGGTTTTTCCCTCTTTCCCCCTCCACAGAAGGATTCTGTTCCCTGGGGTTGGGTTGTATGCATGTTCATCTGTCTGATGCATTCCGGGTTTAGGAATTTTGCTTTTCAGTGATCACTTCATTTCTTGTCCTGCATATCGACTCTGGTGCATTGTAAACTGCAGATAATTAAAGCTTTAGCTGCTGCTCAGATGCAGCTTTCATGGTACCCTCTTAGCTTGTCCAAGGAAAAAGATGCCTTTCAAAAATGGAATGGCTGTAACACATTTCAGCTCAGAGGAACGCTCCAGGGGAGGAGGAGCAGCTGCAGCCATTGCTTTGTGTAGAACTTGCTGATAATCTTTCCCTTCCTGCGAGTGTGAAGCACAGGAACAGGAGAGTGGACTACTGAACACCTTCTTTGCCTCAGTCTGTACTTCTGGGAGCTGTCCTGGTATCAAAGCCCAGACTGCTGAGGATCCAGAGGAAGTCGAGGCAAGAGAGAAGCCTGCCTTGGTTGATGAGGATTGGGTTAAGGATAAGTTGTGCAAATGTAAATCCATGGGCCCTGATGGGCTGCACCTGTGAGCGCTAAGGGAGACAGCGGAAGTCACTGCTAAGCCACTCTCCGTCATCTCTTCTAAGTCATGGGGATCAGAAGAGGTGCCTAGAGACTGGAGATTAGCAAATGTCACTCAAATCTTCAAAAAGGGTAAGAAGGAGGACCCAGGTAACTCTAGACCCATCAACCTCACCTCCATCCCAGGAAAGGTGATGGAACAATTTGTCCTGGATGCTGTCTCCAGGCACATCAGAGACAAGAGGGCCATTAGGGACAGTCAGTATGGCTTCACCAAGGGGAAGTCATGCTTGACCAACCTGACAGCCTCTTATGAAGGCATAACGGGGTGGATAGATGGTGGTAGAGCAGTGGATGTGGTCTATCTTGACTTCAGTAAGGCATTTGACACAGTCTCACATAGCATCCTCATGACCAAACTGAGGCAGTGTGGATTGGATGACTGGGTAGTGAGGTGGATTGTGAACTGGCTGCAGGATAGAAGCCAGAGAGTAGTGGTCAATGGGACAGTCTAGNGTCTTGCATCTGGGCAAGAGCAACCCAAGGTACCAGTATAGGTTGGGGACTGACCTCTTGGAGAGCAGTGTAGAAGAAAAGGACCTGGGGGTTGTAGTAGACAACAGGATGACTATGAGCCAGCAATGTGCTCTTGTAGCCAACAGCAACCTGGGGAGGGATCAGAAGGGGGTTGTTTAGCAGATCGAGAGAGATTCTTCTCCCCCTCTAGTCTGCACTAGTGAGACTGCCTCTGGAGTATTGTGTCCAGTTCTGGGCTCCTCAGTTCAAGAAGGACACAGAGCTGCTGGAGGGTGTCCAGCATAGAGCAACAGAGATGATGAAGGAAGCAGAACACCTCCCTTATGAGGAAAGGCTGAGGGAGCTGGGTCTCTTGAGCTTAGAGAAGAGGAGATTGAGGGGTGACCTCATTAATGTCTACAAATATGTGAGACATGGGTGTCAGGAGGATGGAGCCAGGCTCTTCTCAAGGTCATGTAGTGATAGGACAAGGGGCAATGGGTGCAAGCTGGAACATAGGACCTTCCATATAAATATCAGAAGGAACTTCTTCCCAGTGAGGGTAATGGAGCATTGGAACAGGCTGCCCAGGGTGATTGTGGAGTCTCCTCCTCTGGAGGCGTTCAAGACCCTCCTGGATGTGTTCCTGTGTGACTTGGTTTAGGTGATCCTGCTGTGGCAGGGGGAATGGACTAGATGATCTTTCAAGGTCCCTTCTTTTCCATCATGATTCTATGATATTAGGCACTGCTGTTTATGGAGTAATGCAGTGTGATCATGGAGATGATTATTGGAATTGATTGCTTGGGTAACCTACCAGTAGCATTTCATGTGACCCTTCTGTAGCCTCTTCTGTTGGTTTGAGTCAGTGGCCTCTGCATGGTGTAATGCCAGGCTGTTGGAGCAGGTTGGTGCCTGTTCTGTATTCTCCTGGAAGTGATGGTGAGGTTGCTGGAGCCAGCAGGGTAGCAGTGGCATAAATCTTGAGATACCCCATATGCCTGTTTCCAACCCTGAATCTCGCTGCCCTGTCACCTGTGTGGGCATGTGACTTGCTTCCAAAATAGTTCCTGTAGGGCTGCAAAGCTGTTGGGCCTTGTTGGGGAAGTGGGTGATGGTAGGAAGATGGGAGTGCCATTACCTGAACTGGAAAATTGGCTGGGATGCTACAGCAAAATTCCCCTTGGTGCAAGCCTGTAGGCTTAATTTAAGACCAGATCTGTTCTCTCTCTAAGGTAATAGCATTTAACCTTCTGCAAATGGCAATTGGAAGACAAAACGAGCTCTGTTGGGTATTTAAGGGGAGTCTGCAGGTGCTGCAGAGAGCTAAGGGGCTTTGGGGATGCAAGTTTCAGAGTAGTTTGTAGGAAGATTGTGATAAATCCATACTGATAAAACTGTCTTTGTGTGTATAGTATTCTCTTACTCATGGGGGAATCCTGTTTTATCCTCCCTCTGGAGCTGATCCCTCATGGTTGAGCAGACCAGTAGTTGTGGGCAGGACGTTGATTCATCTTGCCTGGCATGCTGTAGTAGGATAAAGGCAGAGCTGTAACTCTTGGTCCTACCAGGCAGCTCTGAAGGCTGTAAATTCTTCACTGGGCATAAATGCAACCATTTTGGTGATTTATAGTTATTTCACCCTATCCATTCATATCTGTCAGAAGTGAAGGCAGTTTTGACATTGCAAGCTCTATCAGGTTATCTTTAATCAGTTTAGAGGCACCTAAGCCACAAATATATCAAATAGCTGATCCTAATGTTGGAGTCCTCTAAACTATGACTGAATTATTTATTTTGTTATGATGAAAATGTCTGGGCTTTATTGGGTTTTCTTTGAAGAACTTGATTCTGCTTGAAGTCTGGAAGATAAAAGATCAGCGATTGTCTCTCCAAGATTCTTACTCCGAATCCTTCAAGGCTTTTCATTTTTCACGAGCTGCAGTTACTACTTTACAGCCGAAGTGGGGGAGATTTCTTTTACTCTATTAAAAAGGTTTAAATATATTTAAACTTTTATCTTTACTAATTATGCCTTGCACGGGTAAATTTGAGATGCATGCAGCATCAATTAGGTGATTGCTGTGTGGTGGGAGCTATGGCATGTTAATCCCTGAGAAGGATCCACTGATACAGCGCTGCTTAGCAGAGCTGGCCTCTTATTGTTTGGAATAGTTTAATGCTCCAGTATCTTGAAGCCAATTAAATCTGCCAACGCAGGAGTCTTTTGGGTGTTGGCATCAGGAAAAGCCTTGAATGGGCTTTATCGCTACACTGTTCTGCAGTCTGCTGCAGCTTGTGGGAGGGAAGGGGGAGGCAATATTGGGCAAGTGGAAGAAGTCGCTAGCTTGAAAAGTCATTAACTCTTCTGAATGTATAAAGTAGTGGAGGGAAGATATGCTGAGGGTTGGGATGTCTTGGAGTTGAACCAGCCCTTCAGAGGGGAAAGGTGCTCTGGGGACTAGTTGCAGTCTGTTCATGGGTTTGTACAGTGCCCAGGTCTGGAGCACTGGCCAGGCTTCTGGCATTGGTTTTCTATGCAGGAGAAAGAAACCTATGGTTAAGTGAGTAAGTGCAGTAAGTGTGGTGTGAAAAGTCCTTGTGAAACTTTGGGCTCTCGCTTGTGTGATTACAAAATATTAAGCTGGTGTTTTACAGTGGACTTAAGTAAATTATTATTTTTAGAGAGTTTGGAAACTCAATTAGATTTTACAAGTAAATAACCACCACAAACACATCTTGGTATCTTCTTATAATTCCTGTTTCTAATTAGTCTTCTGCTAAGTAAAGCCTTGCAGAATCTTCTGATGCACTTTCCTCCATAGTGGCATTTCTCCTCTTGGAAAGCTTCTTTTCTTTCTTTTTTTTTGTTGCTTCTGGTGGGTTATTTTATTTTATTTTATTAATGTGTCTTTAAAATAGGATTTGTCTCACTGGATTAATGCAGGCTGGTATTCTGCCTTTGGCAGTGGTTCCTGACAGATACTTTGGATGCATGAAGTTCATAGTGGAAAACTACGGCAATGTGTTTCCCAGGCTGATAAAGATGTTCTAAACCAGTGATTATAGGTAGGTGGAAAGAGTTGCCTATATAATGAGCGATATCCAGTTGCCAGAATTGGTCTAGGGAGGTGGTTTCCTTTCAAATAACTAGAACATATTGTTCATAAATCACAGTTAATCTGTTTATTACACTAGCATATGAAGCTGGAAGTCTGCAGTGTACTATAATGCTTGGCTTTAGGAGCAGAGCTGTAACAGCAGCAGCAGTTTCAAATGATTTGAAATTGAGGTATCAGCAAAATGCAGGAGTTTGAGGAGGCTTGGGACATTAAAAATGACTGCTGAGGATTGATGAGTTTCTTTAACAAATTGTAAAATCCATCATGCAAGAGTTAGGGCATGAAACTGCCCTCCTGAGCTTGCATAATCCATGGGTTGGAAGTCTTGTGTGATGGAGCACGCTACTAGGGAGATTTGGGAAGATGTTTGGTTTTGCTTTTGCTTCTTCTTGATGCCTAGAGTTGCAATGCCAGTGTGGTGTTGACATACAGCTTTCAGTCTGTGGGTATGCTAACTGAGGCTGCTCCCTGGAGGAGCCTCTTGATGATGGCCATGTTGCTGAGCCCCAGATATGGGTTTCCCTCTTGCTTGATCTCCCTCTACCCTGCTTCAGTCAATTCTAGTGATTTCATTTCCCCCGCAGAGAGGAACCTCAAGCTCTTGAGTAACAACTAGCTGGTGATGACTCTATTATGTGCTCAGGCAGCAGCAAAAGCAGCCACTGGTGTCTTGGTCTTTATCAGGAATAGTGTGGCCTGTAGGATCAGGGAATTGCTTTTACCCCTGTACTCAGCATTGGTGAGGCCACACCTTGAGTACTGGGTTCAGTTTTGAGCCCCTGTCTACTAGAAGGATGTCAAAGTGCTGGAGCGGAACCAAGGAAGGACAATGAAGCTGGTGGCAGTGAAGACAACCTATGAGGAGTGGTTGAGACAACTGGAGTTGCTTAGCCTGGAAAAAAGCAGGCTGAGGGGAGATGTTACCACTCTCTACAACTGTCTTAGAGGAGTTTGTGGTGAGGTGGGAGTTGATCTATTCAACCAAGAGAGAAATGGCCTTGGCCTCAGGTTGGGTCAGGGGGAGCTTAGGTTGGATGTTAGGAAGAACTTCTTTACTGTCAAGGTTATTGGGTGTTAGAATGGGTTGCTCTGGGCGTAGTGGAGTCACCTTCCCTGGAGGTATGTAAGAGTGGTGTAGACATAGGGATATGGTTTAGTTGAGCACTTGTCAGTCTTGAGTTAACAGTTGGATTGGATGATCTTGAAGATTTTTTCTGATCTAAAGTATTTTTGTGATTCTGTGGTAGTGCTGCCTCTGTCCCATCTGCTCTAAACCTGTGCTGCAATGAAAAATCCTCTGTGTTCCCCATTGAAGCATAAACTATGAGATAACCAGGAAGTGAGGGCTTCACTCTTACCTCAGGACTTTCTACTTCAGTGGCTGTGGTCTGTAACTATCTTTTGAGCTTGCAAGTTCCTATAGTTAAGTACTAACATTCTTAAAATGCTTTCTAACGCTATAAATCAGTTGAATTATATCTTTCTGGCTTGCAATAGGATGATATAAATGTCACGTTATGCTTGAACGAAGTATTTGCAGAACTGCTTGGTGCCATTGAATTATTTTGTGGGCTTTTCCCCTTTGCAATTCCAGTGTGGATATGGCTGCAGTGACATCTTCCATCTCTTGGCCCAAAAGGTATTCTCATCATGCTCCCAGATGAGAGCTGCTTTACATTTGCTTGGGTAGAAAAGTGGGCAAGAAGCTAGCACTCAATGATAAAGGCAGAGACTGTCTCTGTAAAGAAAGCATTTAGTTAGGTTATCATCAGCTTTCTTTTAAAAGTCACAATAAGATACAGCAATGAAATGACCAATGATGCATTTCATCCGAGGGAAATGAACTCTTGCTGAGCCAGTTAAGCTGTTGATACACTGTGGTTTCACATTCCCTCAAACAGACCTGATCCTCAGGTGTGTTATTCACTCAGATGTCACTGCTGATGTGAAATCAGTTTTGGCAATTTACAATCTTTCATTTTACTGTGAAGGCATATTAATTGAGGGGAAAAAAAAACCCCTTGAAACAGTGTAGAGTGTAGAGCCAGCAGTGCCTCTTAGATTGTCTGGAACTTATAGATGGACTGGAGGCAGCAGAAATCCAGTTTATCCTTAAAATGTTCTGAAATGATAGTGATGCTGTAAACAAAGGCTGAAAGATGCAAAAGTCCAATCTTATGCTAGACTTGTGCTTTGAAACTTTGTGTGGCATGCACAAATAGATAAGAGATTAGGGAAGCCTTGAGCTTTGCAGTCAGAACCAGTCAGAATAATTTAAATGTAAAGAAGAAAACCAAGCAGGGAAGCCCCCCACTTTCCACAGGCATGAAGGCTCACAAGCAAGAACTTGCTTTGTTAAGGAGTATCTTTATTTAGTAGGAAATAACCTTTGAGATATGACAAAGGTGAGGTGTGAAGGCCAAGTCAGTAGTTAATCAACAAGGGGTTCAAAAGACAATAGAATCAATAAGGTTGGAAAAGACCTTCAAGATCATCAAGTCCAACCTGAACGACTAAACCATATTCTGAAACACCATGTCTGCCTGTTTTATGAACCACTTTAGGGATGGTGCCTGGACAGCCTATTCCAAAGCCTCTTTCTGGGAAGAAGTTTTTCCGAATCATAGAATCATTAGGGATCGGAAGGGACCTTGAAAGATTTGAACCTCCCCTGGCACAACCTGATCTCATTTCCTCTTGTCCTATGGCTAGTTGCTAGTGAGAAGAGGCCAACACCTGCCTCACTACAACCTCTCTTCAGGTAGTTGTAGAGAGCAGTGAGATCTCTCCTCAACCTCTTCTCCAGACTGAACCGCTCCAGCTCCCTCAGCCTGTCTCCATCAGACCTGTTCCCAGATTCCTAACCATCCCAGCTGCCCTTCTCTGCACCCTCTCCAGCACTTCAATGTCCTTTCTATACTGCTGTGCCCAGAACTGCACCCAGTACTTGAGATGCAGCCTTGCTGGTATCATTCAATTCCTGACCATCTTCAGAGAAGACACCTTAAAATGTCTTGTCTCAGCCTCCTTTTCTTTAGACTAAAGGTAAATGTTGGCTCCAGCAGAATGCCACCCAATTGCATCATGGATACAAATCCCACTAGGTGATTGGAAAGAACTTCCAGCTCTCACTAATGTTTGGGAAGGGATGTCATTTGTCTTACTCGTGCCCAGTGCTGGCAGTGCCCTCCTCAGCAGAAAACAGCGGTGCTGTGATTGCTATCTGGGGCTCTTTATTATTTTAAAAAATAAGATTAAACTCTCCTGTTGCCTTCTCACAAAGGATAACTGTATTTGCTCTTAATTTTGACTCGGAAGTCTCAATGACACTGCAGCTGATGGCTGATCTCATGAAACCTATGTGCTGCTGCTAGAGGCAGGTGGGTGAGGGCTAGAGTAAATTCCCGTCAGCCAATGCATGAAGCAGTTGGTTGTAGCATGACCCAGGGTGTTTTCATCTCTGTTTGCATTGTGGATTAGTTCAAAATTGCTGCCAAATAGAAATTGGTGACCAACGTGATATAATGACTTCTTTCCTCCCTTCCATCTGCTGTGGTGTCTGGAAGTTTTGATGTTGGTTTGATTGAACCTGTAATGGCTGTAGTGGGGTTTTCTGTGTGGTTTTAAGGTGATGCTGGATTGATCATGTTTGTCCCATGTAATGCTGACAGGTCAGAGTTGGACAGCTGAGCCTGCTTGTATCAGTCAGAGCTGTGTAGGTGATGAGTGGAAACTCACGTGTAAAACTAAAAACATTTCCTTGAAGTAATACATCTCGTAATCAATGAATCTTGTATGCAGATGAAATACTGCATATTGAATCTGCTTACTTAAAAAAAAATCCCTCTTGATTCAGGAAAACCGCACTTGAATGTGTGCTTGGGGCTGGGGGGAAGCATATAAACCTATTGGTTGGAAAGTGAAGTTTGAGAACAGCCAACCCTCTGAGACAAGACAAAACCAACAGCGGTGTAGAACGATTGTAAATGAATGCTATTGCTGATTAGCTCTTCCCAAAGTTGTCATTTTCAAGGCAGAGTTATCTATGATTGAGTGTCATTAAGAAGCAATTGAACAGTGAGGGTGCCTCTAGGATTACAGCTCACAGCTTTGGAATTCAGTCCTTTTGAAGGAAATTGGTGAGTAACAGATTGCAGTAACGCAGCATACTTGTATTGGTCAGATTCCTGTCATGACTACAGTGAAAAATGATGTTGCTTTTTTTTAGGGAAAGGAAATTAAATAGGTCTAGTAACCCATGTAAGGAGACTGGCTTACATGGAAAGGGAGGAAAGAATGTGAAGGCTAATCAGATTAGTGCATTCTCTTGAATATCTCATTAAAAAAATAAAATCACGTTGCTACTGGATTGCTGAGGAATTATCTTGAAATTGCACCCATCCTTTTACTACCTTTTAATTACAAAATTATTTCAATCTGCTTGAGTCTCTATCAACTGTTCTTAAATATTGGCTCATAAATGCCAAACAGTTCTTTGAATGGAAGAAAACAGTGTCCCTGGTCCTTCAGATGAGTATGCCGGTCCAGACGACTGCAGAGTGAGAGCTACCGTTTGTACTAGAGAACTCATAGCTGGCTAATTTAGGTTCACAGCTTCCCTATGGATGAAGCTTTTAAGATGGTTATTTATACCATCGTTTGTCAGGGGAGGGCTCTGTCTCTGACATCCAGCTGCACAGCCACTATCAACCGTCTTATGAAACGTTTGGGAATTACTATGTGCTTACTGAGAGCTGGGTGGAGGTCTTTTGAGATGATCTGGGAAGGATTTTCACACGTGGTGTAATGCATCATCCCACTTGGCTAGTTAGGAGTGTGGCTGGGACACAGCTGATGAATGTTTCTGCAGCAAAGCTTTCTCTTGTGTAGAAAAGATACTACTCTGTATTAATTTAATTCTTTTGTCTGAAAAGAAATGACAAGGAGAATGCTGAATCTCCTGTGCAGCATTTATAATTGAAATGTTGGCTGTAAGGAGTTGGCTTCTGCTGTGGATGCATCAGTTGAAAACACACTATTGGTTAAATGGGTTAGTTTCATTCGGTTGATTTTGGGTTTGTTGTTTTTGTGCTGTCTGAGGGGTCCACAGCTGGGTATTGGTGTCCTGCTCAGTCATACGTGGAGAACAGGGTGTTAAGTGGTAGTCCTCCCTCTCCTTGTGTAAATGCTGTATGTGCTGGCTGGAGGAGGGTGGTGCTTGACCATCAGGCTACAGGCAATGTGGTTCTTGTGTGCCACAACCAGCTCTGCCATGGATGTGTGCAAGGCTGACCTGTGACTGTCCTAGGATTAGGTGATGAGCTGGTGTTGGGTGAGATTAGGGAAAGGGATGGTTACTTGTGCTCGTGGTCCTGCAGAAGTACGGTGTGAACTGTACACTGGATTTTAGTCTCTGTAAAGACTAGGGAAGCAACAGGAGAAGGATGCTGAGACCATAGCTGGTGGGGTGTTGCTATGAGATATGCTGTGGTTGAACACTCTGAAGATTTGTAGGTGTTATGTGGTGTGCTTGGTGTGTGTATATGAACAGCCCAGCTCCCAGTTTGCTGTAGGTTTGCATCTGTCCAGCTGTGCTGGGCTCTTATGACAGCTCTCCAGTGGGGGGTGGGACCTGAGATGAATCATTGGTGGGCTGACACAGAGGGGAAAGCAGGGTTCCAATTCACAGGAGGTCATTGCTTTCTGAAGGCATGTGATGCAGTGCTGTAATAAATGAAGAGTGTGTCTGAATTTAAATGAAGATTCTTGAAATGCTAGTTCTGCTCTGAAGTGCACTTGTGTTGATGTTGTGCTGATGTAGCCTTCGTTGTCCTTGGGAATGAGCTTGGTGATTTCTGAAGAAAGATTAAAGGTGTATTTCCTTACAGAGTAGCTCTTCTCATCTGTGTTTGCTGAAAGATGGCACCTGCATCTTGGAATTTGCAGCAGCTCTGAAGCTGGAGGTGATAAGCTGCTTCCCTGCCCCCCGCCACCCCCCCCCCCCCCCGCCTTGATTTGTTCATAGGCCGTTTGTTTAGATAACAGCCTAGAAATTGCATTAGTAAACCTGTATGTCATGTTTTGCTAGCAGTGAAGAATAAGCAGTGCATTTGACATTTGAGAAAATGGTTTATTTTCTAAGCGCTGTGGTTCAGACCCTACTTCTTGAACTAATGGACAGTATAATGCTATTTTTTTTTACTAGGCTGCTTAGATTTTTACCTTGAAGATGCTCTGTAAAGTGCACTGCATTACTAGTATTAAATAAAAGCAGGTGCTTCACATCAAATGAGAAGGCAGTCTTTGAAGTGGTGAGAGGCTGAAAACCATTTATTTCTCTGGCTTGTGATGCTTCACAGTGACGCAAGCATGAAAAACAATTAGACTCCTACTAGTAAGTAAATATTTGATCCTGAAATGCATCTTGAAGGTAAAGATAGGCATTGATTCTCTTGGATTTGTCTTATGCCAACAGCCAGAACTGCGTTAAGAAAACTATATCAGAAGAGCATTACTAAGGGTGAAAAGTTCATGAAGGTTATGAACAAACCAGGCAGTATTTGCAGTCTGTTTGGTTTCTTGTGTCCTATGCCTTAAAATACAGGCTTTAGCAATAGCATCGTGTAAGTTTTTCCATGTGCTTCTTCCCCTGTGTAAGGGCATTGAATAAATGTTTCTTATTGAGCCTTTTTTTCCACCCCTCCTCCTTGTTTCATGTCTGATTTTTAATACTTTCAAATGACACTTCAAGATAGAAATCTTCATAACTTTACACCGTGTGTGACTGCTTTGTTTCCATACCATCTTGTGATATTCAACACTAAGCAGCAAGGCATTTCTTCCACACGTAGAGAAACTGACGTTCAGTACTTACTAAGACCATTGTGTTCCATTGTGTTCTCTGCAGTGTAGCAACCTATATTCAACACGTAGGTCTTGGGTTTGGTTGCAGCCTCCACAGTTGATGCTGGTTTTGTGCACTCCACACCTTTCAGCCTCTGGAGCTGGCAAGGCAGGGAGCTGGAAGATCAGTGTCCAGCTTCCAAAGATGTTAGTTTCACTTTTTAAGCTATTAAAAAGGAGCAATAATGCACCAAACCTGGGCTTCCTTTTAAAAAGCAGGAGGTTTCAAGGCTGGAAACAAAAAAACCTGAAAAATCTCATATTTTTCTCCCTCCTCTCAAAGCAGAAGTGGGTTGAATCTGGGTACTTTCTTGCAGATACAGCAAAAAAACCCCAACTCGACTGCACCTCAAACTGCGACACAGTTCATGTTTATACAGACTTTCACAAAATCCTGTTGAAAGTTGAGTTCTGTTTCAAACTCTGGGAAATGCTTTAGCTAATTAAAGAAAAGGTCAGCAGGATTTTTTTACTGTAGGCAAAAAATAAAATCTTTCTCCTCTGCCTTGTTCTCAGAAGCAGTCAAACCATTTTCACTGGAATTAAAATTTGCCTGAGGCAGACAAAAGGCGTGCGGAGTTGCAGTCCAGATGGTTAGAGCTTGGCAGAATTACAGGTAAGTAGGAATAGGGTCTAAAGATCAGAAGCATTAGGCAACTGTAGTATGCAGGGCTTCCAGTTCTGCCTACAATCAGTTATAAGGCTGAATATGGATGTCTGTTGCAGAAAGCTGTTCTGCTGTTCTTAAGTGTGATTGTTCATTCAGAGTCTTGGAAGGAGCTCAAAAGCTGTAGTTAAAGCAAGTTTGCTTGCAGAATGTGAGGGCTTTTTATCCTCTGTGTATATATGATACTAGGAAAGTGTCCTCTTCTAACAGCTAGATAGATGTGAGTGATACCTGCTGCGTTCATGCAAACCTCATTGTCCACATTGCTTTTTACACTTCCTGTAATCTGTGCAGGAGCTGAGCACAACAAATCCAGTTTCGTAACAAATCTTCCATAAGTTTGAGTTTATTACTAATGCCTGCTGCATTCATAGTGAAAATTTTTGTTCTGATCCTGTAAACAGCTGTGCGTTTTTCATATTCGCAGAGCTGCAGGGATCAGTATGAGGAAATTCAAATGTGTATGGATACTCTTGCACGGAAGGCTTTTTGATAATAGCTTTTACCCTCCCTGGGGACTCATCCATCAAGAGAACTTAGTTTGTGGGCTGAGCAATGACCACTTGCACAAGGATTTGTCTCTAAACACTATAAATGTGTCAGAAAATGTTCAGAGTTCCTTAACATGCTCAGAAGAGAGAAGAAATGGAATGAGAAGGGGAGAAAAGATGCAGTTTTCTCTGTAACAAGAACTGACCCTGTTTTAGGTGGCAGAAGCTGCAGAAAAGATGCTGCAATAGCCCAAGTTAGCTTGATGTCAACTTTTTGTGGACCAAGTGCTGCTTGGTTTTGAGTAACACTGGTTGTGGTTTGAGGCAATAAAGAGTGGAAAGGCTAGCAGCAGACTCGGTTTTAAGTTGTAGCAAAATTATGCTCTTGAGTTATTTGGGGTTGGAGCTGATTTGCCCTGTTAACACTAGGATTTGGTACTAAACTAGCTGTTAGCTACTCAAAGTGGTGAAGTCTTGGGTGGTGACCTGAGCTGTTAGATCTTTAGGGCTGTAAATCCCTTGTCGAGTGGGGATGGTGTCTTGCATGACCAATGTCTGTTGTGTCCCAGCCTTTCTGCTGAGGCTGTCCTGGGAAGCAAAGATCAATGTCCTTTCTTTGTAGAGGTCTGAAGGTGCATGTAGCTCAGCGATATATTTGAAGGCTCCAGGAGGAGTGTTTGTGCGTGTATGGGAGCTGAGGTTGCAGTAAAACCAGAAGCAGCTAAGCTCAAGGATGAAAGGGGACAGCAAACAAGATTCCTGTGTGTTGTCTCTGAAGATGACCCCCTCCCTTCTCTTGGGTGATGCATTGAAGGGAGGCTTAAGGGATCATTCTGAGAGACAAGTAGGGTCGACACAGCACTTATCTTCAAGCCTCTCTACAGAAAATTATAAACTTGAGTTGCCACCTCTGCAAGAAAAACTGTTGTCAAAAGTTGAAGACTGAAGATTGAGCGTCAAGTCTTGCCTTCCTACTTTCCTCTAGGCTTTGTGTGTCCTCTCTCCATAAGAGCTTCCAGGTTTTCAGACTGATCCCAAGACACTTAGTTCCATGCTCCCTACACTTTAAATCAGTTTATTAGCCATTGACAGGTTAGAAAAATACTGTGTTTAGCTTCTTGGCCCCTCTCCCCATCTTGCTGGCTTGCTGTTGAGTGCCCTGGCTCCCTCTCCCAGAGTGAGATGGTGGAGGAGGTCATGCAGTATTAATATGGAAGCAGATCTCTGATTTTGTTTCTGCTTATGGACTCTGACATTTCTGACGTTTTCTAAGTGTAAAATGTTTCAGAAAACAAGAAACCTGATTTTCACTGAAAAATTAATTATAGGTGCACTTTTCCCCTTTGTGGTGGACATTTATCAAAGGGTAAAGCCACTAATGCTGGAGGAAAGGGTGAGATGGCAAAAGGACAGCAGTAACATTAGAGAGAGAATATTTGCATTGAGGTAAAACGATCTAATTAAATGTTGATTATCAGGGAATGAGGTAAACCCTTCAGAAAGGATTGCCTTCTGTGTACTTACTATACAGAGCTAATTTATACACCCGAGTTTATCTACTCAATAAATTAGTCTTTCCTCTAATTACAGTTAACGGACTATGACTGTCTTTGCTCATCAGCATCATTCATTCTCTGCTCTCAGTGCAGATACACCTTGTGCAGCAAAGCACCTGCTTCTCCTCACTTGCCACTTTGGAAGAGTGTGTAGGGGTACAGGTGTGGAAAAGTAGTTGGGTTTTGTGCACATGTGTGCTCCTTAAGAGATGAGGATGTAGTAAAAAGTACAAGGGGAGGCAAAAATTCCAAAAGGCTGTCCTATTGTACTTTCGGATCTTTTTAGTGTTGTTTTATTTTGTCCTTTGAAAGGAAGGGATCATTAGGGAACCTGTTCAGAAATAAGGATATGTTTATGTATGTTGTTCTCACAGAATTGCAGGATGTTGGGAGTTAGAAGGGACTCTGAAAGATCATCTAGTCCAACCCCCCTGCCAGAGTATCACCTAGATTAGGTCACAGAGGAATGCACCCAGATGAGTGACTTTCTTCAGAGGAGATTCCACAACATCTCTGGGCAACTTGTTCCAGTGCTCTGTCACCTGTACAATAAAGTTTTATCTTGTGCTTACTTGGAACCTCCTATGCTTCAGCTTGCACCCATTGCTCCTTGTTCTTTCATTGGATGTCAGCGAGAAAAATCTGGCTCCATCCTCCTGACACTCACCCTTTACATATTTATAAACATTAATGAGGTCATCCCTCAGTCTCCTCTTCTCCAAATTCAAGAGATCCAGCTCCCTCAGCCTTTCCTTGTATTGGACATGTTTCACTCCTATAATCATCTTTGTGCCTCTGTGCTCGACTCTTTAAAAGCAGTTTCCTGCAACTTGCTCCCTTACACAACTGTTTATATGCAGCCCCTACTAGGGGTAGTGGTGCTGTTGTGTCTGATCTTGCTTCTCCCTGGGGTTTGCAATCCAAGTGTAAACCAGATGACAGCAGCTGAGTACAAGCTAAAGAAAGGATGCAAATAAACGTGTTTGATGATGATCAAGTGAGGAGCTGTGGTCTCAGCAACAGGGTGAAATAAAAGTGGGAAGGAAGAACCAGAAGCCATAAAAATAAGTAGCTCTGATAGCCCTTCAGTAGTAGGAAATTAAGTAGTCAGCCAGTATACTCAAATTTCTATTTTATTTCTTCAAATGTTCTTCAAGAAGAAAGGCGCTAGAATACAGGCTGATAAAATGAATGAAAAAAGAAGCAGTTATTTTTTTGAGAGCCTGCCTGGTCATTAGCATTCTATTAATTTTCTCCCTGCTTCTAATGATAGGAGAAATACTGGAAACACTTAAAAGGATGTATGCCATTAAAATGGTATCTGACAACAGTTCCTTCACTGCCTATGATGCTTTTGATTGTTAATGCAGACGACATGTAAATGATCAGAATACAAAAACTCCCTTTTGTCTTTTGAATGTTTTCAGCTGCCTATTAAACAAACTGTATGGGAAAGCAAGTAGTCCCTTACTTAGTACAGCAGTGCCACCCAGATCCTTTGAGATGTTTAATGGCATAAATGAAGTGTCCTTGGTTTATTTTCTTACTAGTAATGGCATTTTAGGCTAAGTCATAGTTGCTCCTTCAAAATGCAGTTGCCTTGCCCTTACTACATAATTGGTTGTTAGTTTTGTTGGGGTTTTTTAATGCATATGCTACTGTCTTGCAGAGCATTATGTCAGGTTTTAATACATGTTTAAACTACTGTAGCATCTGAATGGCTTTTCTGTTGCACTGATTTCTCCTTCACTGTAATGTAATTCTGCATAGAGGTGTCTATCTATTTGATTGTGCATGGTGTTCTGTGGTCTAAAAGCAGGCAGACAGAACCATGTGGGAATGGGTTCCTACCCAGGACCTTACAGCGTGTGTGGCCTATCAGAAGGCTGTGGAAGAACTGTTCACAAGGGCATAGGATGATAGGATTGCAGGTTAATGGTTTTGAGTGAGAAAAGGGGGCAGATTTAGGCTGGTCATGAGGAAAAAGCTCTTTATTTTGAGGATAGTTGTTCCCTGGAACAGGTTGCCAAGATTGGTGGTGGAGGCTCTATCCCTGGAGACATTCAGGGTCAGACTGTGGCTCTGGGCCATTTGCTTTAGTTAGAGATGTCCCTGCTTGTTGCAGGGGGATTGGACTAGATGACCTTTAGAGGTCCTTTCCAATCCTATGATTTTATGGGGCAGTGCTGCATCATCCTTTGTGCAGCAGCCTTGCAGCAAAACTGGAACAGGCTGCCCAGGGAAGCTGTGGAGTCTCCTTCTCTGTAGGTGTTTAAAACCTACCTAGACATTCTCCTGTGCTACTTGATCAAGGGTTATCCTGTTCTGGCAGGGGGATTGGGCTAGATGATATTTCGAGGTCTCTTTCAATCTCCAACATTCTGTGATTCTGTGATTTAACAAACTCGATGTTATTGCTGTTGCAGAAGCCTGCTAATTGTTTAAAACCAGGGGTTAATGGATGATTATGATAGCGGCTGTGTAATATGATTGCAATAGCTAAATCATTAAAATGTAAAAAAGCCGTTCAATGCATCGTGAATGTCATGCCTGTGGAGCAGGCAAGAGTTTTGTTTTAATCACTTAATAGCAATTTCACTAATGAGCAGGGAGGTGTAGCAGATTGAGGGGTATTGAGAAGTGCACTGTTGATNTATCTGAACAGCCTTGCATTGCTGGTACGTGAGGCTGCAAAACTGGTGATGAATAGAGAGAGGGACTGGCCAAAGACATGAAAAATGTGGATTTTCCATCTGCTTCATGCAGCCTGGTCACAAAGAGCATCCATCTGTGTGAGGGCCGGTCTAGAGTTGTTGGAAGTGGGTTTCACTTGGGAGCAGCACATGGCTAACGGCATTTTTGGGGGAGAAGAGCAAGCAGCAGAGGCATAGGGCTGAGTTGGGAGCTTGCCTGAAACCTCTGCCTGGCAGCAAGTCGTAGAAGCCCAAAACACCTCAGAATGGCCTGGAGTCTCCAGAATGGGCTACTGGGGCTGATGCTTGGTCAGAGATGAGGATAAGGTTGGTGTGGTGTGTCCCCTTGGGTTGGCTGGAGGGGAAGACCTGGTGCAGGTGTCTCTGGATTATGGCAGGGAGATGAGTTACGGTTGTAACTGGGAGCTGTTTGTTTTCCAGAGTACTGTGGGTGACCTTGGCTATCCCTCTGCTGTTGCTGTTTCATTGCTGGGCATTTGTGGCTGTCCTGGGGCATTACCCAGGCTTGCACCAAAATGGTTGTGTTGCAGGACACCATGACAAGTGGTGAACAGCATGGAGTAGTAAAGAGGCAGTTTTAAGGTACAGAAAAGTGGCAGATTCCTCAAACTTGAAAATGCTGACTTGAGAGGCAGTTTCCTGTCTCTCACCAGGCTAGATTTGCTCTTCTTGATACAGCGTAGTTGTGTGCAGTTCCCTAAAGTGGGGATGTTAGCTTTAAGAAAAGAGAAATACCATCTGTTACTGCACCATAAGCAGAGCCTTGGGTATGTGTGATGGGGGTAGCTGTAAGGTCAGACATCAATGCTTGCTTTCACTTTGGTTCATTCTTTCTGGAAAACTGCAGGTTTCCCTGGGTGCGTGGGAGAGCTCTTTGATGGTCTGTTTCCATTTATTAAGGGTTACATCCAAACAGAGCAAAGAATTTGCCATCCAACCTCTGTAGGCTTTAACATTTCACACTTCCGAGACCGAGTCTTCCTTTCAGAGCCTGTAACTGTGTGCTGGCCTAGATAAACATTAGCTGCAAGGACTCTTCTTTGACATTCAGGATGCATGGAGCTTGGAGGGTCCTATGTGTTGACACAAGTAAGCGTGTGATTGCAGATGCTCAGAGGAAAGGCCAGTTGTCAGCTCTGGGGACAGCAGTGGAAACTTTGGAGGAGTCTCTGGCTCTTTGCTTTTGGCTGCTTATCTGAAAGCTAAAGGCATCTTTCCTTGGCTGGTCCATGATGAACACACTCCTGATTGCGATGTTGAGGAAAAAGCAATTTTGCATAGCATTCTGTGCCGTCAGATGTATTTATTTTTTCATAGTGCTTTTCTGCTTTCCTGTAAAACAAGGTAAGCAATTGTTCTGTATTGACAGCTGGCTCGTAAATCAGCCACTTGTGTGCCAGATGGGGAGAAGGTGGAAATGCCTTCTAAGCACTTTCAGGTTTTGTGATCATTTTAATTCCAGAATATTTGAAACCTCTTTGCATTGGTGCAAAGTAAAATAAAACATGATCACTGACAGGTGCCGAGACAGGCGCAGGAGGAATTACTTCTCTCAAGGTCTGAGAAAGGGGTTCGCAGAAAAACTGCGGCAGTCCCCAGAGAAGGGGCAACACTGGCTTTTGGCTGTTAATTTTATTGTTTAAGGTCAGATTATGTTGATCTAAATAGTACAACTAATTCCATCAATAAACAACATTGTTTACATAGCAGATGAAATTTAATTTGGGTGCTGCTTCTCCTGCATCTTTCCCTGCTTTTGTATTTAGGTTGCACCTGAAAAAACAAACTGATGTCCATGTCAGGAATGAGTTTATTATGCTTACCTTACTGGAGAGGTATTGAGCTGGGTATTTCCCTTATGGCAACTTACTTTTTATTGGTGTTTTTACAGCTCTTCCTGTACTTGCCATTCATCTTTCTTGACTTCAGAGCTTGTCTTCTAGTTGCTCTGTTTCTTTGATTGCAGTGAAAGGAAACAGCTTTTTCTCCATGTGTAGAATTGCTTTCTTTGGGCCTCCCTCCCCTGCTTACCAAAGCCCTACTCAGAGTTAATGCTGATGCCTGTGTAAATGTTTTCAGTGTACAATGCAGCAACAGTGGCCCTGTATAAAAAAAACACTGGGGGAAAAAATAAATTAGAGCTGGACAGAAAAATGTCTTTTGCTGAAACAGATGTTTTTAGCCAAGAAAATGAATGTCACAACCTCTGGTTTTGATAAGCCCAAGCTGTCATCTTCCAGTGGATGTGACTGCGGAGGACTGTAGAGCCATAGAATCATTAGGGAAAAGAAGGGACCTTGAAAGATCATCCAGTCCAATCTCCCTGCCACAGCAGGGTCACCTAGACCAAGTCACACAGGAACACATCCAGGTGGGTCTGGAACATCTCCAGAGAAGGAGACTCCACAACCCCCCTGGGCAGCCTGTTCCAATGCTCCATTACCCTCACTGGGAAGAAGTTCCTTCTGATATTTACATGGAAGGTTCTATGTTTCAGCTTGCACCCATTTCCCCTTGTCCTACCACTAGACGACCTTGAGAAGAGCCTGGCTCCATCCTCCTGACACCCACGTCTCACATATTTGTAGGCATTAATGAGGTCACCCCTCAATCTCCTCTTCTCTAAGCTCAAGAAACCCAGCTCCCTCAGCCTTTCCTCATAAGGGAGCTGTTCTGCTTCCTTCGTCATCTTTGTTGCTCTATGCTGGACACCCTCCAGCAGCTCTGTGTCCTCCTTGAACTGAGGAGCCCAGAACTGGACAGAATACTCCAGATGCAGTCTCACCAGTGCAGGGTAGAGGGGAAGAAGAACCTCACTTGATGTGCTAACCACCCCCCCTTCTGATGCCTCCCAGGATGCTGTTTGCCCTCTTGGCCACAAGAGCACATTGCTGGCTGTTAGTGTAGGAGAAAGGGACCTGGGTCCCAGTGGACAGCAAGATGACTATGAGCCAGCAAGAGCCATCCTTGCCCTGGGTACCTGGTTCATGAAAAGAGCTGTGGTTTTCCACGGGACATCCAACCAAGAGTTTCCATAGTAAGGACTGAGCTTTGTGCATGCTTTTCAATTTCCCATCTTCTTGTTTTCATTGCCTGATACTCTCTGGCTGCAGGTGTGAATGATACACCTCTGCAGTTGGGTTGCACAGAAGTGTCATCTTGCTGACTTGCTGCCTGTGAAAGCCAGAGCATGTGCCACAACGTCAGTGAGACTTTTAAGAGGAGCATGTGTCTCTATACAAGAAGGACAGCATGTTAGATGTGGAAGAGGCTGGCATAGGATTGTTTTCAGTGGGAGATACTGCAGCAGGGTGTCTGCTAGCATATATGAGGGTCAGCAAAACTACTGCTTCCCTGATGAAAGAAAACATGTAGGTTCACTCTAAAGTTCTAAGCCTAAGGAGCAAACAGTGCTTTGAGATTATTTTTTCTCCTTTCTATGAATATCTCCATCCAGAGCTCACTTCACTCACTCAGACTCAAGTGAGTCAGTTTTCCCTCTACAGTGCTCTGTAAAGGGAAATTCCAGCTTACTGTGCAGCTTGTACCCTTGTACTATCACTGTGCACAGATAAGCATCCCCCTCTCTGCTGCCACTGGTGCCCCTCTCTTCCTGTCAAGATTGTGTCCCTTCTATAACCCAGTGAAGTCTTAAAGCCTAGTAAGTTTCAAAGTTTGCCAAAAAACCTGTGTACTGTACTAGGAATAGGATCTGTGGCCAGTTCTTCCATAGTCCTCAGATAAACATCCATTAGGAGATGGAGATAACTGGTGCCTGATGGGTTCTAATCTTTCAGTAACAATTACAGTGCACTAGACTCTTTCCATTAGTAGAAATCTCTGTAGTTCTCTTTTTTGTTTTCTAGTTAGAAGAGCTTATTTCCTCTGTGCTGGCTCCCATCTTTCCCCTCCCTGCAATAAAGAGAAGGGGTGAGTGGAACACACCAAACACCAACCCTCACAGTTTTGGAGCACTAGTTGAGATCAGTTGCTGGGATGAAGGTGTTCCTGTTCCTTTGGATCTGCATTTCAAGGCTGCCAAAATGAAAGCATCACCTGAGACAAACTGGTCACCCAAGATTGCCTTGCTGGAGCCATATGGGATCAGGGAATAGCTGCTCTGTTCCTCAGAGGAGGATGACATTTTCTTGCCTGTTTGGATTTCCAGGTAGATAAGATGTTAAATGGAACTAAACCAATTCTGAGAAGGGACTGAGATTTTTATCTTGCTTGAGACTGTTGCTTCTAGTATTGTCTTTCTGCTGGAGCCCATCTAAGTGTTTAATAGGTGCAGTGGCTTCTGAGATTACAAGCACTTTGCCGGAAACTCCATTTAGATACTGATATCCCCTGAGGGAAAGCCATACTCAAGTGTTAAGAGACTGGATTCTGTTTCGCTCACCTCATATTATTATTGTGAATCATATTAACTTAATGAAACCGGGATCCATGTATTAGAGAATCTGTTGTGTTGGCAAAAATTAAAGATGCACAGGAATCGTGATCATGTTACAATAATTGCCTCAGTGGTAATGCTAATGCTTTTTCACTTCAGTTGCTCCTTGTTGATTGAACAACTCTTTTCTGTTAGCTATAAATCTCAATGGCTCTACTAATAAAGAACTAAATAGTCTAATAATGTTTCCAGGCATAGCATTGCTTCCTGTTCTGGGGGAACAGTAATGTTTCAGCTAAACCTCAGTCCAACCTAGGATGCACATAGCAATGTGCATCATTGCTATGAAGTGAGTGACAAGTGCTTAGCTTCTATGAGTGAAGTGCTTCAAAATTTAAAATCGGATGTGGTTCCTAGTAACAGAACTTTTGATGTAAAATGGGAGATCAAGAGTCCCATAAAATGTACATGGTGATGGTGCCCTTCTTGCACCATCCTGTGCAAGCAGTGAAATGCTGCAACAGTAAGTGTTTGCAACTACAGCTGAGGTATTCTCACATTAGTGCTTGTCTTTGTTTGCACAGATGATGCTGCAGGTGAAAGTGCCTGGTTTGAAAGCTGGAAAACTGGGTAGTATGGGTTTGGGGCAGGAGAGCTGGGGTTGTGCAGAGAGCAGAGCTTTACTCAGTTCTTGCCTCTCTTCAAAGTACAGAAGAAAAAAGCTGTCTCCTGAGCAGACTTGCAACTGTGTGAGCACTTGCTGGAGGGGCCATAGAGATGGTTTTCTCCTATAAATGTTTTTTATTCACATTGCTGAGAAGAAACACTTAAAAGATTTTTTGTTTCATAGCTGCAGTTAAAAATATTAAGGATGGTTTTTCTTGTAGCTATAGCCAAAGTGAAACCCCAAAGTGTTGGATGATGTTTCATAGCTGTCACTTGAAGCGATCAAAAAAAATGTTCAGTGCTGCTTTGTCAGATTGCTAAAGGACAGCTTTTTTTTTTAATTTGAGAAATGAGATGCTCATACACATAGCTGTTGTGCCATTTCTTTTCAAATCCAATTGACATCATAGCCTGACAGCACTAAACGCAATAATATTCATGAAGGATTTTTTTAGACAGAGCTTAAATATTTGCCCATCCAGCCACGCACTAGAAATGCAACAGTTTGATCTCTCAGGAACTGAACAGCACCTTGTGGTGTTGCTGTCAGACCTGGGCATTCCTGTGGTGATGGGCACACTGATCACCCAGCACAGGCTTTGCTGATTCAGCCAGCCAGTTTGGGTGATGAATTTGCTTTGTGTCTGAGTTGAGACTACCATGAAATACCTTTTGTAAATTGAGAAGGCAGTGACCTTAGAGCACAAGGCTTTTGTAGAAAAAAACCCTGATATTTTAACCTGACAAAAGAGGTCTCTTCTAATAGCAGTTACTGTTTCTTCTGAAGCTTCACTCTGTTGCTTTTATTGCACATCCACCTGTCCCTGGTCTGGAGACTGCACTCTGCTGATCCCCTCTAACCAGTGCTGGATCTGCTGTGGAGCAGAAATCCTGGGCAGGGATGGTAAAATCTGTTTATATACTGAATTATTTTTATACTTCTTTTCATGTGGGTAGTGTGTTAGTTAGGAGCCTGGTAGGGGGCATGATTTAGGGACCTGCTGAAAGATGGGCTAAAAGTGGCAGATGCAGAAGGACATTGTGCTAATTGCAGTATCCGATGCCACGGTATGCTTTCCTTGTGGCAAACAATACTGTTGCTACTTAATGCTGCTCTTTGCTCCACGGAGATGGGCCCCAGCTGTGCTTTCTTGAACTCTAGTTAATCTCTGAGGTTCCCAGCTCATTATTGGACTGTGAAGCCTAGCTCCTCAAATTCTTAAAAACTCTGTGTATGACCTTTTGTGGCTTTTTCTTTGTGCTTTTAGGATATAGTGGCTTTCCATGCTGTGGCAGACTAGAAGAAAGCTGATGTTTTTCCAGAAAGCTTATTTGCAGGTTTGTAGACTGCACAACATGGGCAGTGGTGAGAGTCACAACTGGACCCACATCTTTGATGGGGTTACTGGGATTTTACATGCTCTGAAACTTGTTCGTATTGCAAAGACAAAACTCTGGCAGTGGACTTCACTCCTCAAGCTCAGAGAAGCAAGAGATTGCTGTAAAGGACTCCCTTTGGAGTGTTTTCTTTGCAACCTAGTAACTGTTTTGGCAACTGATACTAGAAGGTCGGGGCTTAATGTCTAAGAGATAATGTTAAGCCTCCACAGCTGGGCATTGTGTGCTGAGCAGCTAAGCATAAGAAGCTGTTGAAACTGCTTTATGAGGTTTTTTGCTCTGGGTAGTTATACTGTAACTTCAGTGGGGACTGGTAGAAGCAGAGGTAGAGTGTGGGGAGTGGGGCTCAATGAGATCTATGCTAAGGAAGTGCAAGGAGGCTGTTAGCAGCAGAAGTCCTACAAGGACTTGCAGTATGAACTTCTTGTGTCTGATGCATTCTTTTTCACAGTTAAGTAAGCTTTTGCTGCAGTATCCTTGAAGGGATCTTTACTCCTTTACCTGCTGACAGGTAAATGGTGCAAGTATGTTAGAGACACCAAACACATCCCCTTGTACTCCTCCCCAGACTGCCTACAGAAAGTAAGTTAAGGCTTTGTAGAGGAACCCAATGTTCCCATTCCCTATTAACATTACACAATTATGGAATCATAGCATGATTTGTGTTGGAAGGGACCTCAAAAATCATCTAGTTCCAAAACTTTCTACCGTGGCCAGGGTTACCTCACACTAGACCTGATTGCTTGAAGCCTGAGCCCTTGAAGCTGCAAACTGGTACCTGGATAAAACTTAATGGAACAATCAGGAATAAGCTTGGGCTGTCTAGCAAGAGCTGTTTGCAAAGTGTTGCAAAGTAGTAGGATATTGGAACAGGCTGCCCAGGGCAGTGGTGGAATCACCATTCCTGACAGTATTTAACTGATGTGTGGATCTGGTGCCACCACAGTGGTGACCTGGCAGTGATAGGTTGAGAGTTTGGCTTAATGATGTTGAAGATCTCTTCTAACCAAAGAGATTCTGTGACCAACTCTGTCATTTTCAGCAATACAACACAGAGCAGGCTTTGTTAGCTAAAATGCTCTAAGGGGCTTTAATGTTTTCACTGGTTGTAAGAGGCAGAGGACATGTTTTTTGCTGGCTGTGCTTCGCTTTTTTCCTGGGGGGTAGTGACTAATCAAATGCACAGGGAAATAAATATCTTGGAAGTACTTGAAAATGCTTTTTTTGTCTGCATTTGACTACTTAGAATTCCTGTAAGTTTACATGTGTTCTGATAAATGCTGCCTTTTGGTGTAAAACAACCTGTATATTTAAAACATGGCATTTTGATTAGCTGAAATATAGATTTGCTTTGACGTGTCATTTCTTTTGTTCTCAAATGCTCTGACAATTTATATCTGTGGCAGCCAAACAAGCCAATTTATGTTGGAAGCTATTGTTCTTTCCAAAAGTGTCACTGCTAAATGAGGCAGAGTTTAAGCATTTGATTTCACCCCCTTCTTTTTGTGTGATGGGAGATCTATTTCTCAATAATGAAAATGGTTTTCTTGCAAATTTGATTAAGTGAAATATCAAACAAAAATCAGAACTCGGCTCTCATTGAGTTCCCACATGTGCCTCTTGCTGCAGTGATAACACTGAGAAAGCATTCATTCTTCCAACTATTCTTTTTGTTTCTTTTTCTGGAAGGAAAGAAACCTGTAAAACAGCAATGGAAAACAGTTTAGTGTGCTGCAAGTGAGTCTTGATGGTGCTCAGGCTCCCTGGCTGACAGATGCAATGTAGTAGGGTGGAGGGATCTGGAGGGATTTTCTGGTCCTCCCTATACCTAACACCAAGTTTAAATTCACTTCTGCTAGGCACTTGTCCACGTTGGCTCTCAAAGTCTGAGGTGTCCCCATCACTCCCAGAGCACAGTGGGGTTCCTATCATCAGGACAGATTTTTGGAAAATGCTCTTTTCCTGTCCTCAAGGCTGATACAGGTCATGGTGGCTCTCCCTGTGCTGGAGGGGAGGACTCTTGTTATTATAATTTTTCTAGGATCTTCAAGATTGCATGTTACGTTTTGAGACATTATTCCAAGGAAGTGTTAATGCCTTTGAGAGGCTGATCTTTTCAGGTGAGATGGGAGAACGTTTGGGCTGTAAAGCCTTCCCTCCAGTCCTGCTTTCTGAAAATCTTTGCTACCAGAAACAATGGTTTTGTGGGTTTTTTCAAAAGCCATTATTTTAAGTTTAAGTTCAAAAAGCTGCTGGCAAAGCTCTTGGTGTAAAAATATCCTTTTTTTCCTGTGTTGGAATAAGGTAATATAAATGACCAACAAGGAAAGGTAGGTTAAAATAACCCAGATTTATCTTGGAAAATCTATTGCAATTATGTTCTGTGTGCTTTTAGTGGAGACTATAAATTCTCAAGAATTAAGAGAGCCATAAAGTTAAGTGTTATAGGAGAGCACATCTCACGTTTCACCTTCAGAATTAAAATATTTGCTCTGAAATCGGATGTTATAAGGGTCACTGCATTGCTTGTGGTCATTAGTAGCAGAAGGTGACTGCTGAAAGAACTAAGGGAAACCACTTCCCATAACATTTAGTGCAATTTACTGAAAATTCCTTTCCCGTGAAATGGATTGGTAATGCCAGACTATGTGCTAAGGGAGCTTTGCTTTATATTTCAAATTTGCATATGGACAGACCACCTAAATTTGTATCTGCCTTGCATGAAATATTGATTACATTACCATAACATGAGGTCATTTTTTTGTTTGTCCAATGCAGCTGGACAGGCAGACAAATGAGTGGTAACCAAGATGTTAATGTTAGTGAGTGTGAACAGTAGCTGAGATAACAGATCTTTCACCATCCCATGTACTTGTGTGTTTAGCTCCAGGGGTGTATGTCTTTGGTAAATGCTACTTAGATAAAATTTGTATAATAAGTAACAATTAGTTTAGACTCAAAACCACTCCCAGAGTTTTATATAATGTTTGCTGTCTTTCTGGTGGAAAAACCACTGAGGCAGAGCATTCCTGGCTTCCTTGTGCCTGGCAATGGAGGAGTTTGTTGCAATATAATAAATGGATAATATCTCTCAATGTGAGTGTTAACATTGTAGCTGATGCTCCCTTTGGTGCTCATCTTACTCAGTAAAGGAGTTCAGTGGGTTCCCATGCAGTGAAATGCAGCTGTGGATGTTCCTATACTGTTGGTTTGATATTTAGGATTTTTTTTTAAGCTCCACAATATGTTATGTGGCATTTGCATGAGGCTGGTGCTACACCTTTTACCTTGTCTTGTTTCAGCTTTCTGTACTGAAGTAGCTCAGAGTTTCTAGAGGCAGGGAACAGAGGGAACACTTGGTCTGGGGTCTGTATGCAAGCCAGCCTGCACCCTTTAGCACAAGGGACCAGGACCTGTTCTTTGGCTCAGATCACCCTGTAATGTCTATGAGTAGTGTTTGGAGAAGCTATAAGGAATTTAGTTCCAAAACTGTTTTTATTGAGTTTTTCTCTCCTCCTGCCCTACAAGACAGAGAAAAAAGAATTTCAGAAAGCCACCTTTGTTATATAAAGACAGCATGAGCATTGCCTTGTCATGGCACATACAACAGTTTTCTAATAACAAGCTTTTATTTCTGAGATCCCAAGGTGTCAGCTGCATTGAGGTGGAATTTTACATCTTGATGTTTTTTCCTTGTTTTTGCAAGAGGAGTGATATTGAGGAATGCAGCCAGGATGCTCCAGTGACTTCCTTGTACTGAACAGTCCCTGGGGGGCTGCCTGGCAACAGTTGGTCTGATAGCTGAGCATCTTAGTCCCAGGAGTCACACAGTACCGCAGACCAGTCAGTGGATACAACAGTTCAGCCTAGTGCTGGCAGTTCCCAGGAGGTGGAAGTGTTTTTGCCCTGGTGTGTTCCTCACTAAGCTTTTCCAGGAAGGGAAGAAGGAAAGAGATGCAGCAAGAATCCTCTTTTTTCACTTAAGCTGTCTTTTGCTTATGCACTGCATGTCTTGTGTTATATACCAGACCTGTTTCTCATGGCTCTTTAATTGTGCACAAGTTGCTCGTAGGCTGGTTTGCAAATAGATACTGATTTTTCATTTATTTTTTGGCTGGTGGAGTAGTCTGATCTAGGAAGTGATACTTTGCAGTTGCTAGCCTCTGGATTCCCCATCCCTTATACCGTAAGAACTATCATGCAGATTTTGGTTCAAGAAGTGAAACTTGAGAACTGTTAATGTCACCTTTGTTTTAATAATTTCCTCTCCCTAATGACTAATAAAAACAAGGCTGCTAGGGATGAATTGTTTAGAAAAGGCAAAAAGTATTTGTGGCTCATCTGGGGCAGAGAGGCATCTGTTTAACCTTGTTTAAAACTACATCTTGACGGAAGGCGGTACAAAAGATGGGTTGAACACCATTAATAGACTTAAAACAGCTTACTTTAGGTGAACTCAAGTCTAGTATGAACAGTACAGTTTGTTTCCTAACCCAGCCACTACTCTTGTAGCTTTCTTCGGGATCTCTTACAGTTCTCCTATATCTTCCTTAACATCTGGCACAGCAGAGTGGATTTGGTATTCAGTTAATATTTCACCCTTTGATCCAGAACAGAACAATCATCTCCAGTCTCACATGTGGCATTCAGCATCACCACTTGTGCCTGCATGCTCTTGCTCTATGAGCAGCCTTGGGAGATCACCCTGCTGTGCTACTGCCTATCCCAGTGTTTGTCCATGTGGATCCTGGTGGAGGATGTCCCTGGGCTCTCAGCTGAGCTAATGAAGTAGTGTCTCTAGTTTGTCAAGACTGTCTTGAATTCCAATCTTCCAGAAATTTGAGGGTATCTTTTAACTTTTCCCTTCTCCAGCCAGGCAGTATGCAGCCTGAGGAGAATTCCCTCTCTTGGCAGAGCAGAGAGCATTAGGCATGACTTTCCCAGGACAGGCTCAAGTGCTGTGTTGCCCCCAGCCCCTTGGCTGGGCTGGTGGAATAAGTGTCTCCTCTAAATCCCAGGGACTCTCACAATGACCACGGCAGAGCTGTTGGTTTTAATCTGCAGACCCCTTGCTGTGTCTAGAGTCTATTTTTGAGGAGGCTGTAAAACCGAGACCCCTGACTGTCACTTGGCACAAGGTTAGTGTGCAGTTGACTCTGTATCATCTTTTGGGGATTTTTAAAGTGCAGAAGACCGAACAATGAAGGAGCAAACACATGCTGTTGTCTGGTGCTGAGGCTGATCGCAAGAGTGGCTGTGCCTCAGCACATCCTGTTTGCGTATTTGTGCATGCCAATAAAAACTGTGATTCAAATTGGCCCAAGCTGGGCTGGGCTGTGTGATTCAGTGATGGTGGAGACTAAAACAGTCAGAGAACATATGAAGTGAAATTGTAGAATCTTTTTTTTTCCTGTTCAATTCATGATTTAGCTGGGGTCAGAACGTTTACAGGGGGCATCAGTTAAACCAATAGAACCAGCTTGAAATGATTACCAGGTGCTGTGTGCAAAACACGTGAGTTAACAGAAACGATTTAGGGCATACAGGCTTATGGGGTACAGTAGTGTTTGACTGCACATAACTGAAATATTAAGCTTCATCCTGGCATTAAGTGTGATGAATCTTTGCCTCTGGCATGATCCTTCTTCAATATGCACACCACTAATGCAGAAAAGTTTAATATTTGGAGTAACATATGGAGGTTTCCCGTGTCTGCTTTTTGGGGTGCCTTTCCTACCATGGGACTGCAGAGAGTTTCCTCAAACCCAGTGTCCTCATGTGTGTTCTCAGCTTTGGGATTTTTGTATTTTCACTTTCTCGTTCTCTGTTAATGATGTACACAAGTGTCAGTGGAGCCTTCCTCTCCTATTAGTTGCTTCTTGCAGGCATTGACAAGGAGGCATATGTAATAAAGACTCATCAAAGTCATTGTTACTCTACATTTACCTGCACTGAACTGTCTAGTTTGTCTGTAAAGCTTTTTTTGATCTAAGCCCGTTTCTGGCTACGTTACTCATGATTTACTTTCCTGTAGCTTTTGCTACTGAAGAGCACACACTTCTGTTTAATTCATGATCAGGAGACGTTTGTGTTCATATTTGTCTCACTTCTTAGAGCAGTGTGCATAATGGTAACCTAAAACCCACCCAGCTTCCCAATACTGCCACTGGTCTTGATCTCAGACTCGAATGCCTCACAATTCATTTGTGTTCACAGCCGCAGGCCGGCTCTTGAGGAATGATGGCGGGTCTGTCTTGGTTTGTCACCAGAGAGGCTTTGATCACAGCCAGGATAGAAACCTGAATCCGTGGGTGCCTCCTGGCATAGTACAGGATCTGTGAGATGAATTTTATTTTATGCAAAGCCGTGTTTTTCTAGGGAAAGCTTACAAAGAAGCTACCAGCAACTTGATATATCTCATTCAGTTGTGTTGCAAGGAATATGTTAGAAATGCGTGCATTTTGTGGGGGGAAAGTGAGTTAATGAAAGAAAAGTACATTTGGGCATGTGTCCCATACCTGTCCTCAGGACTGGGTGGTTTATAGCAAGCGACCAGCAAGCTGGAACATAGCTCTGTTGGGTGATCCTATAGCTCTGTGTCTGAGCAGCTTGGCTCACCAGCCTCTGTTGGGCTTGAGGTGACTCCCAAGCTGTCTGCCCATAAATATCACTAATTATGTGAAACAATTGCTTGGTGTTGAATGGAGGGAGTGGTGGTCACCAAAAGGTGTGTCTCTGGGCAACCAAAAATCTGTGGTGCTTGCTGCTTGCCCTGCTCTTGTGGCTGCTCTTGGTGCTTTGGAGTTTCTGCTGAGCTTGTTCAGGGGAAGGACGCAGCTACAGAGAATCCTAAGAAGGCATGACAAGATAATGTTGATCATCATCCCATATAGACCTGGGCACTATGTTTTCAGTGGCAATTTGGCACAGTGAGTTGGCTATGCAAGATTGTCATTGTGGAAAATAATAAAAGAATAAAAGTACATAGTAAAGGCTTTTAAGTTAAGGGATGTAGATAAGTGTATTGAATATTAATCCTTTTAATGATGTAACAATGCTTTGTGGTGATCTGAGGCTTCAGTTTCAGGTATTCCCATCCTCTCCTCTTTTATCCTGGTTTGCAGGTAGATGGAGGTGGGGTCTGTTGTGAAGGATTAGAAAAAGAATGAATTTATGTCCTGTAGCTACTGTAGGCTGCAAATAAACATGGCAGCTGGTTGGATGCTGTCGAATGCTGTGGTAATTACAAAGTATTAAGTGGCATTGAGATAAAATCCCTTATGAATACACAACAGCTCTGAAGGTCAGGGTTTAAGCAAAGCTTGTTATTCCCTTGGCTTAATATGCAGATTGCTCACAGAGTCCCAATTGGCCTCCCAACAGCACTGAAGCTTTTCCCAGCCTGCAATGGCACTGAAGTTTGAGTGTTTCCTCTGAAATTAGTGAGGAGCTCATGAAGTCAGGTGCTGTTGAGAATTTAGCTGTTGAAAAAGGTAATTTGATTTCATTTCAACACTTGAGAGCTTGTTGGTTAATAGCAGTGGTACCTTTCTGACAACATTTGGTAGGCTGTTGAAAGAAAGTCCTTGCCCCCAATTTTTCTACAAATAATGAAGGAAGAGCATTTTTATTTGGGGGTGTGTGTGTGTGTCCAAACAAAATCTGGGTAACTACAGGAAGAGGCTTGAAAAACTAACTCTGTTTTGCCTTATGTTCTAAGAGACAAATGTCAGGGGACAGATAAAATGAGTCTGCCTGGTTTTATTACATGGTCTTGATTTTTAGTCTAAAGACTTTTTAACTGTTTTGGGTGGGCACATGGTGAGCACAGCCTTCACAGATGATAAACCTTCTGTTGCAAAACTAAACCTGTCTGTCCCAAACCCACAGAATTAAGCATGTCTGTCCTAAACCCAGCTTGCCTCTGAGCTACTTACCCTGCTCTTTCCATTTGCTTTGACTCTGTCACTGCTGAGTGAGGTTCCACCCTGCCTTGCTTGTCCCTCTACTGCCTTTGGTATTCTTTGCTTCTTGTGTTTCCAGCAAGGGGGTGCTGGCGGGAGACTGTTCTCTGGAGGAGCCCTACTTCTCCATCGCAGCTGAACCAGATGCTGTGGGATGTGATTTTTGTGGTGATGTTAGGTCATAAGCTGGACTTCATGATCTTAGAGGTCTTTTCCAGCCTGTGATTCTGTGATTCTGATTCTGTGATGGCATTGGAATTGTGGAAAGATGGCCAGATGTGTACCACTGTGCTCTTTCATGTGCTCTCATTTGCTCCTGGGAGCATCACAGCCCTCCTTTCCACTACCCCTGGCTGCAGCCTGTCTGTGCTGGTAGCTCTGCCTCAGCGCTCCCACATCAGAGGTGGCAGTGGCCAGGAGCCATGTGCTTTGTAACTTGGGTTTACCCAGACTGAAGGAGATTATGCTGCTTCTGCTGTCACTTTGACAGATGTTTGCACTTCACGTGCTGAAGGGACACACTGTGCTTACACTTTAACTGAGATTTCATATAAAAAGAATTAAAATAATCAGAAAATCCCAGCAGTGCAAACCTGCCAGGGACTATGGGGTTGGAGCAGTCATGGTATGGAATCTACAGTGCTGGGCATTGCTGCCTCTTTGAATAGGCAGTACTGACTTCAGCAGGCACTGCAGGCATTCGCTTTGCTCTTCTTGCTAGCAAAGCCAGCTTTCCAAGAGGGCAACTTCATCACAGCAGCTCTGCTCAAATGTGCTTAAATATTTTTTCTGTTGTTGCTAGAGGCTATGGAATGGATTTCTATGGAGCAGTAAGGTTGATCAGGCTAGAAAGAGGGGAAAGTTACTTGCAAGTGGAGTAATTCTTGGCAAACTCGTGTCAAACGTTGTCTGGATTTATACCCAAAATAGCCTTTATGCTGTCTCCTGTGTGGCTGGTGCAAGAAAGCAGACTGTCCTCTGGAATTTGGGCTGCAGCTGTTGACCGAACTAGGCAGCTCTTGCATGCTGGACCACTAGCCATGTGTCAGCTATAAGCAGACAGCATCCTCCCCATTTTTCACACCACGGAATTTTGTGTATTAGGCTTATTTGAATCATAACTATTGTGAAGGGAGTACCTGCCCCACTGATTATGAGCTTAGAATAGAGTATTTGTCTAAAAGTTTTACTTATTTTGCATTTCATAACTTCTGTCCTGTGCTGACCAGTGGTTTTGAAGCCAGATTGGTCCAGCAGCTTTTTTTTTTTTAAAGCTTCATTTCAGTAACATAGCTACCAGAAGTTGTCCTAGCGGAGATTTAGAAAAAATCTCTTCACTGAAAGAGTGGTCAAGTATTGGAACAGGCTGTCCCGGGAGGTGGTAGAGTCGCCATCTCTGGAGATGTTAACAAAATGAGTAAATGTGGCCCTGCGGGACATGATCTAGTGCATGTGGTGGGGTTGGGTTGATGGTTAGACTTGATGATCCTGTAAGTCTCTTCCAACCTTAATGATTCTTTGTTTCTGTGATTCTATGACAGACAAAAAGCTTTTCAAACCAGAGCACGTGTTAGTTCAATTTTGGTTTCTTGAGTGAATTTTGAGAAGGGAAATGATAAAATGTCCTTTTCTTACTTTTCTGAGTGGAATTTAAATATTCTCTTCCTGCAGATGGCTGGCTGTGCTGGAATGCCCCATATGTGGCATCGTGTGTTCACAATTACACATTTCATCGTGATAAGTTCGGTGCGTTTATGGAGCCGACTGTTTGTCACTCATCAGCTTCAGCCCCCCTCCAGAGAGCCAGGGTCACTTGTCCCTAACCTTTTCAAACTGCTTTCTTCTCGGCTGAGTGACAGCTATTAGCACGTTCCTCTGGAGGGTGGCTCTGGATGCTTGTACCGGGTGAGGAGCAGTTGATGGGGTATTGGCAGTCACTGCCAGTCTGTTCATCGTTAAGCTCAGCAAGGCAAAATGTGTCTCAATCTGATAATGGAGAACACAGGCAATGCTGGCAGTCAAACTTGTGCTTTAGCCCTAAAACCTTTGTTTCCTAGTAGGAGAACAAGTCTGAGGTGTGGAAATACCTTGTAGAGGATCCATTGGGGGAACCTGAGGCACTGATGAAACTCAACACAGCTAAGTGAGCTGTGCTCCTGTCTTGTGCATTTGTGTTTTTCTATTAAGTGAAGAGAACATGTTTTCTTCCTGGATAACTCATCCCTGTAGATGCCTGGGACAGCTATTCTGCCTTGCATCACTTTCCTGCTGGTATTGGAGGTGGATCCAGGGTGGGAGTCTGTTGAAAGAAGCCTTATAAAGGACAAGGTGGATTTGGGGGCTGAATTAACAATTTCTGCTGCTTCTAAAGTGGCAGATTTGGGAGACTGTACATCCAGCAAACCCCTCTGTTTGGGATTTTATAGAGAATATAGGGAAAGCAGGAAAATGCGTTGTCTGTCAAAGCATTAGAGCACACAGTGGGAACAGTTCTAGTCCATCAGCTGCATCTCCACACGTAAGCGTCGCTTTTCACAGTATCACAGTAATGAAGAGGCTGGAGAAGACCTTAAAGATCATCCAGTCCAACCTAAAACCAACCAAGTAGACCTAAACATCTAACATTTAAATCCTGCCGCTCAGCACTTCATCCAGCCTAACCTTAAACACCTCCAGAGACGGTGACCCAACCACCTCTATGGGCAGCCCGTTCCAAAATCGGATCACTCTTTCAGTAAAAAACCTCTTCCTAATGTCAAGTCTAAACCTCCCGCAATGGAGCGACTGTGACCTCTTGTCCTGTCTCCAGTGTCCAGGGAGAAAAGACCGACACCTGCCTGACCATAACTAACTTTTAGGTAGTTATAGACAGTGATAAGGTCACCCCTGAGCCTCCTCTTTTCCAGACTAAACAGACCCAGCTCCATCAGCCTCTTCTCGTAGGGCTTACCTTCCAGGCCCTTTACCATTCTAGTTGCTC